>LD689021.1:1691307-1703866 GCA_003118335.3 Papilio memnon
AAAGTTTAGATGGATGGATGGTTGTTAGAGTTTGTAGCCTAAACGGCTGAACGGATTTCGATGAAATTTGGCATAGAAGTACAGGATAGCCTGGAAGAACGCATAGGCTTTTGTTTTTTTTTAATTCCACGCGGACGGAATCGCGGGCGAAAGCTAGGTTACTTATATTTTTTAAAAATAGATGTGTCCTTATAAATGTTCACATATTATCGTAACGATATACTCTCCACAAAGTTTGAATAACAGGTAAATATTTGTTTTACGAACATAAACCCTAACATTGTTTAAAATAAACACCGCTCACCGGGAAGTAAGGCTTTCAATGACCATAACAAATATATCTACACATACCAACCTTGTTATGTAAGACTAGCTGTTCCCGCGCGGCTTCATCCGCATGAAATTATAAAAACTTTATATTATTGTTTAAATTTCTCAATTACAAATATCAAAATTACCGTTAGCATAATAACCTTGCTTCCTTAATGTTGGCAGCTTGTAGTTTATGGACCCTTTCCCACATGAAGGTTTTTTCTAATTTAATTACCCCTAAGTTTAATAGCGTGAAAATATATAGCCTAAAGCGTTTCGTAAGTGTAGGGCTTTTTATTAAAGAAATAATTATTCAAAAATATGCTGTGATCGCTGACATCTTACGCCACAAAGTAGTGTGTGTTTACACTTTATTATATTAGTATAGATTAAGAAATTTTACAATCAAATATTTCGAATAAAGTGTTTTACAAATAAAAATAAGTAATGTCTTAAAAAATTAAAAAAACATATAGACATTGTTTCTGTCAAAATACTATTTATATGATGTTTTTTTATTTATGACCCCTTTTAAATTGAATATAGGAATAAAGAATGTGCACGTCTTACTCCAAGCGATACGAGATCACAACTGATAAATCTACAAGTGTGTACAAGGGAACTTTTTAACTGAACAGATATACTCATCAGATAAAACAGCGTGTGTAGCGGGCTTTAGTCTAGCTATAATCTGTCGTCCCTTTCATTAACCAAATGAAGTATTCTCCTACTAAAATCCTAACCTATATTTTTTGCTCCTCTTTCAGATTTCCAAAGAGATATTTAAAGTTTAAACGGTGCAACTAAATTATGTCTCCTTTGAAAGTAACTGGGGCATATCTTTAGTAATGAAAGGGACAGAGTCAGCATTATGTTTTACAAACGACGTGGATACGCAGTAACGATGCCGTGAGTAATTAGGATATGAACCGACCTTTTTTATAAATGTCGATTTCCACTGTTAAACTTATATAATAAATAAAAAATAATCTCTTTTTTAAGGAAATAAATCCAAAAATGCAAACATACAGACATTGAGAAGTTTTTCCTTTTGGAAGTCGGTAGATAAAAAAATGACAGCGATTGTACAGGCTGTTGCAAAAATAAATTGTTTTGATATTCGTGTGCTGAGTCCCCTGTTGACATAACAACAAAAAAACATTATTTCAATATAAATAAAATTAAAGCCTTTCCAAGAAATTTGAATAAATGTGTGAAATGATCAACAAGCTATGAGAGAGCTGGCGCACATCTTTGACTAAACTATCGCACAACTGTCGTGTGATCGTCGATTGTTTCGCAGCTAATTCAACTGTTTAAATAAATAATACACAACCAAAAATCGAGTAGTGTACCTCCATATAAGCTCATAGGAATCAAAGCGAGATTAAACAGTTGTGCGATAGTTTAGTCAAAGATATATGTGGCGCCTAAAGGTAAGTTAGAAATTTATGGTCACCTTTCTGGACACCCTGTATATTTCTAATTAACAGTGTATCGCGGAAAATTAACTAAAATTGCATTTAGTTCAATCCATCAACAATAATATTACGTATGCTGTACGATAATCCTCTTGCATCGATAATCTAAATTAGTTCCTAATGTAATTTACCGCCTCGTTCGTAATACATTTTAGTTGCTAACCAAATTATTATCGCCTTTTAAATGTTATGTTATATTTGTGTACTTAGTTGATGAATCGAAACAGTCCAAAAAAAATTTGGTATAGATGTAGAGGATAGTCTGGAAGAACACATAGGCTAATTTTTGTTTTATTTAATTCCACGCGGACGGAGTCGTGGGCTAGTAAACAATAATTCTTTCCATTATATTGAAACATACTATAGCATAGTATAACTATTTTAAGTTGGTACAAGTGTACTTAAGTGGACCGTATTCACAAAGGTTTCGCACTTATCGATCACTTACATTTGATGGATGACCAAGGGTAGGCGAATATTATATTATTTTCCACTCCGTATTAAAGTTGTGTAATAAATATTGAGAATGGATATTTCAATTCCAGCTTACATTTCGTATTTAACGCTATTATATAATGTTTTATACCTCATACGAACGGCCGCCTTTTTAACGCCCGGTAAAAAAGCAATTAAATAGAACAAATGCACATCCATATATCTGTTATGTCAACGCTTTCAAATTGTGATGCCTTTTTATCGCAGTGTTTTTAGTGTATTTTGATCGCTGGGCGAACGTAATAAGAGTAATTTTACAGCGTTCGTATGAGCGTTAAAAAAACGCCCGTTAGTATGAGGGCTAAGGAATTGCGTTAAGGGATGAATGTGTTGACAGACTCAATGTAGAGGAGTGCTTAGATCTAGTTAAAATATTCCTTAATTATGTATAATTTCGACCAATCAGCGACTATTAGAAACATTAAAATAAATGATTAACCATTTCCTAAATTAATATGTTAACATTAAAGGCTAATTAATTTTAATATATTTGACCAGGAAAACAGCAATTTACAAAAGCAATTCAAATAACATATAAACTTACGTTACAGTTGAAACCAATATGTGTTGTGCTGAAAATCTGATTGCAGCGTTGAGACCGGATGTGCCGAAGGCGTTTCCGGTGTCGACACGACGACTGATTTCAACATTTAGGTTAACACACAATAAATCGCATATGGACTGTATATATTCATGTACAGTCAAAGAAATTCAAAAAATATAAACATAAGACAGTAGACAATTCATTTGAAACATTTTTCTCATAATCATCACGATAATAACGTGGAGCGTCGGTGGCTCAGGGGTTTAAGTACTTGACTTGTACATCTACAGGTCTTGAGTTCGAATCCCGCCATACCAATGTGATTTTTCGAATTTCATATGTACATAATTTACTCGACGTTCTTACAGTGAAGGAAAATATCGTAATGCAACCTGCACATATCAGTGAAGAAATTCATGTGTGAAGTCAACCAACCCGCACTTGGCAAGCGTGGTTGACTATGGCCTAGTCACCCTAACTTTAGGGTAGGCTCCGAGCCTCCCAGTGGGGATGTATAGTGAGCTGGTGATGAACACTATAATAAACCCACATGTCAAAATAATTAATTGTAACAATTCAAACTAATTGCCCATAGGAGTCATTAACTAATATTTAAATGTTTATATTTTATTTTGTAAAATGTTTTATTACAAGTCAATAAAAGAACACAAGGTGGCACTAAACTCGACAACTGATATAGTACCTTTCAGAGAAAGTACCGGTGTAATGTTGTGCACTATGCCTCGTCTATATATTTTCAAATGTCTTTGTGTACAGTCAAAGAATTAATTTGCTTTCCACTTAAGCTTTGATTTAGAACGCATGTAGGTTGCTATATTTAATCTGTCTCACATCGTACTCGTTAAATGAGTTTTCGTTTAGAAATAAACGTCCTTAACTGTACATTTTGAGTAATCCAGTATTGTCGAGTGTGGGAGCAAAATTATGACGTCACCGTCCACTAATTGCTAGACGCCGTGTCCCGGTGCGCAAGTATCGTCAATGTCTGAAGGCAAATTGCGGCGTATTCGATAAATGGATTCAATCAACCAACGCTCCGTTGCCCGGTGAGATTAATGGTGTAGATAGGACACTACACGTTACGCTCGTATTTACCACCTTAGTGGTGACTAGAGGGGTTACTCTTGCTTTGTCTACGTACACTACTACTTAATAACTATAGATCTATGCTTAGAAAAATTATAATACGTCTAAAGTCCAGCTGGTAATCGTAAACTTGTGGGAATTCCAAGTCATATTTGTACTTTAAAATATCGACTTCCAACACTAATCCAATCACTGATATCTATAAAACGATAGCTAAATGCTAAAATCACAGCTTTTTCTTTGTTACAACTTAAAAGCGCCTATTTATGTTAATAACCTTAACCGTCATCGCCAAAATTGTGAAAATCAACTAGGCACAATATACCACATCTTATAGCCTGTCCATTTATAGAGGTCAGTGAATCCAATGAACTTGACGGGTAATGAACTTCTAGTTCTACTAGACTTTGTATAGATGAATAAAATGGTACGTTTTTTATTTCCCGCACCAGATGTCATCTATATTTCATCGTTCATGACATAGATCCTTGTCGAAGCAATTTATTATTCGTGTATGGAGAGCAGGCTGATATTAATCTGTCTCCAGAGTGTACTATCGTGCCCGCAATTTGTATCAATATTGGCCCAGAACATTGCATAGACTTCCAACTGAAAATGGATCTATGAAATGAATTTTAAATACGATCTTAGAATATTCAACAAAAGGATAACAGCAACTGTATGCATAGCTAACTTTTGCCCGTGACTCCGTCGGGGTAGAATTAAAAAAAATGAAATAGTCTGTATTCTTCCCGACTATGTTCTACAACTATGCCTTTCATCGAGGTCCATTCAGCAGTTTTGGCTGCAAACTCTAACAAACATCCATCTAAACTTTCGCATTTATAATATTAGTAAAATTAGTACTTCTACAAAACTACTCATATTTCTTGTATTTGGTTGAGTGAAAAAAGGATTCAATATAATCTCGTTTTAATATTTTTCCAGTGCACTACAAAAATTAAAAGAGAATATAATAACTGCTTGGAATAAGCTCAAAAACTATGGAATAGATTTTATTTATTCTTTTCAAATCCAAACAAGGCGATACTAGCGCCGCTGTTTTTGTTTTTCACCATTAAGCATATAGGATGTGTTGCTAGATTTAAATAGCAAGGAAGACGTAAAACTGTTTAGATTGTATTAAATATTCAACAGTGTTGCCACAAATTCACAGAGTATTTAAAGCCAGTAAATAGTTACTAAGGTAATGACCAAACTTGCAATCGTAAACGAGAATGAAACCAGAGTTAATAGCTTGTTTTAACTACAATTAACAGGAACGTTTTAAAATGTAACCGAAAATGTTTTAATTAGTGCCAACAATGATGCAATTTGATCATTAATCAAATTAAAAATATTTCTCGTACATCCAGCTGTAAAAATTACATATATAGAATGCTTCAGAAACTTGTATGATGGACTATATCCAACCGTATGCGACCGACCCCAAATTAATGCTATTAAGGACAGTTAATACGTGCATAAAGCTATTTTTAATCTTGCTATTTTATGTAACCTGAAAGCCTAATTTTATTTTATTTTCCTTCTCACCCTTTTCTTATATGGATATGATGGGAAAGGGAAGTGGACTTGGCGAAGGAGATGGAATATACTCTTTTTGTGCGTCCCCTTCTCCGTCGATTAAAGATAGACAACCCATTTGCTATTGGAGATATCTATGGGCAGCAATCGCCTCACTATTTGGGCCAAATCTAAATGTATTATCTATTATTGTCTAATTTCACCCAATAGGCGACCAGTCATAATCATCGTCATCACCATCATTATCATACGTCCCCACTGAAGGGCTTGGAGCCTACCCTATGTTAGGGTGACTAGGCCATAGTCAACCACCCTGGCCAAGTGCGGGTTGACTTCAGACATATCTTTGAATTTAATCGCCGATATGTACAGATTGCATCACGATGTTTTCCTTCACCGTAAGAACGTCGGGTAAATTATGTACATTCGAAATTCGTCAATCGAAAATCACATTGGTATAACAGGATTCGAACCCAAGACCTGTAGATTACAAGTCAAGTGTTTATACCCCTGAACCACCGATGGCGACTAGTAGTGCCGCTAATTTAGTGATCAATAATTATCAAATAAACTTTATTGAATAACGAATCAATCTGAAAGCAATCGATAACTTTGATCTTAAACTCATATCAACTCAAACCCAGATCTTTGATTAGTTTAATTGACCTGCAAAACTTGTGCTTGACCGAATCAGTTTGCTTTCAATATAGTTTAACAAACTGTGGTAATTCTATTATAGGTTAATATTTGTATGTACGGTCGCGGAAATCGACGGTGTTTCACTTGAGAAAAATTACCTTGTTCATTGCAACGAGACACGCCGCCACTTCCTACAAATAACTACTTACATAGCAGTGACTGCAAGCGAAGAGATAATAAAGAAAAGAAACTAGCCGTGTATCGCCGACACATTTAATAACTACGTTGTATTGGTTTTTGTTCCTCGTCTCGTTCAAAAACTTTCAGACGATTATAGGTTTTAAGGAAGAACATCGCCAGTTTCCCCGACTGTACATACGTGACCGCAAACTTCGATATATACAGACATAATATATATGTAAACCGGACGCCAACACATTGCGAGCGGACGATATTACGGTCCGTCGAATCGCGTACTAATGATGAATTTCCGAGCCATGAGGCCTATCAGGAATATTTTCGTGACAGTTTCGAGAACGCATTCGTAACGTAATCGACAAAATTCTATAAGATTTGCTGGTATTTTACGCCCGATAGCTCCACCTAATACAAATTTTATCAATGACGTTACGAAAGCTTTCTCGAATATTCGTGATAAATCATTAATCTGAATATTAGCACTAGCTTTCGCCTGCAACTCCGTCCGCGTGGAATTATAAAAACAAAAGTGCGAAGTCTATTTGTTTTACCAGACTATGCTCTACATATTCGACAAATTTCATCGAGATCCGTTCAGCTGTTTAGGCTACACACTCTAACAAACATCCATCTAAACTTTCACATTTATAATATTGGTAGGATTAACAGTACTGATAATACAGTTCTATGGAACGGATGCATTGCGCCAGTTGGGCGGCAGATGTAATTACTTTTGAAGTATTACGAAGTCATATTCAGTAAATTGTTGGCGGATTTACGTTCATTTGAAAGCGTGTTCGACATTTCCACAGAAAGAGCTTTATTTCATTACACGAAGTTGTTTAATTCAGCCTCGCTTGCCAGTAATGAAGCACTGGCTTTCATTTGTAAAAGTATCGTTTTTATGCCCTTCAATAAATTATTTTCAATCACATATTAAGGAGGAGGTAATTATGATTTTATCCCCCTGTATATCTACTACTACTACTAATCTTTTTTTTTATTATATTACAATAAGGTGGCAAACGACTGTTTGTTATTGTAGCCGCTATAAAAGGCCAAGTTCTTTCCACCCTTAAGTTATGTGCTTTAGAAAATAATGTCATTAATATAGAACAAGTATAACGCTACAAATTTACGAGGTGTCGGTGCAATACTACCGAACTTGTTAACACAATGCAAACATAGATTAGTCGTGTTAGAGCTGCAACTATCTATCGTAGTCCACGTTGGCGGGTAGCCAAGCCTAGATAGCAAATCTGTGTCTAAATTATGACACTTGCGGTTCTAATAATTTAATTTCTATTTACTTATAAAACACGGTTATTAGAACTAACACTCGATAATAATATAGGTTAGAAGACGGACATACAAGGTACACCCATTTTTTTCACAGAATAGGCCCCTTTTTATGTAACTGAAGCTTAATTGGCTTAACTTTAAACTGAAAATTAATTTTCCGAACCACTTATGAAGTTTAAAGTGTAAATAAAACATTGAATTTCAAATAAATGATATAAATATTTTAAATTATTAAACAACATTATATCTAGGTCTAGGTACGAACGGCACGGGATTCGAATCCGGGGACAGCAGTAGACGCACGTTAACATTAGCCCTGCGCCATCGGTTCCACATCACGTAGTGATCCTTCCACAGAAGGTACACAGTGACAGAGTAACCGCAAAGCACTATCGCCATAAAGAAATCCATAGCTGTTTCGGTGATTCGATGAGAAATGCCTGCAACAATATCACCAACTATTACAAAATAACGCGCACGTCCGTCATAGCACGACAAACTTCTGAAAGACCAAATAATAATTTGACTATTAATTTCAGCCAAGACTGATAGACAAGGCCCTTCAAAATTCCGTCTATAGTATGTGGTCTTCAAGTATACATCTTATGCTTTCTATCATCTTCTCGATATTATCATTCCATCCAGAAGATGTCCACTTGTCAAGGTTTTCCACTACATAAGTTCAGTTACTATAAGCAACAGAATTTTATGCGGGTAAAAAAAAACTAAAAATAGAAGAAAAAAATTAAAAAATAAACAAAAACCAACCTTCGTCCTTTCTAGCACCTGGATCGAGCTTACCAAATTTGTTTCCCTCTATCACAAAGTACTGAGTGCCAACGATGCATACCGCTAGGAGACCGGCTGTGACCGTCGATAGTAGCCAGAATATCAAGCAGTCGGACTGTAAGCAAAAACAAATGAGATAATTAAACAACTTAATACATTGATAAAGAATGTCAACCAACTAGACAAAAACTAGAGAAATATCACGATCTCGCAGAAGACAAAAGTGACAACAGAAGTATTTTTATAAATCATGATAGCTGGGTTCTGGCGCCTGAAGAAGAAAAGATTTGATGGTATATGCAAAGAAAAGTATATTCCTTCTTGTCGCTCAAAGGAAACCGGAGCAAATTTATTAGTAATAATATATGTCTGTATTTAAGATTACAAACAGATCAATCCAGGAATTCTCAAAGACAGCAATCTGTGTGGATATGAATCTTCATCATACGATACATTGCGACAAGCACCCTCAATTCAGTCGCTTTGAAACGCTATCGTTCTCAACAATTGATAAATTGCACTTAATTCAAGATGCTAAGGAATTTAATATAGTATTTGGTGTTGTGGTAAATCAAAACATGTTGAAACCTGTCTGAATTATTAGTATGAAACTAATCATAATTTATTATCAAAATTTATTTAGTTATCAATTCTCGAGATCTGTTTTCTTACATATCAATTCTTATCTAAGGGTAATCAATTAACAAGTTTGCAAATAAAAATTCCGATCATCGAAATAGCTTGTCACCTGCAAATGGCTCCTGTTTCGAGGATTGCCAAACCACAGCCGGAGAGCTTGGAGCACTGTGTACCGAGGCGTGCGAATTGCCGGGTAACTGAAACATTTACCAAACTATCGGCAAAGACGAAAGCGTGAAATGAAAATTGGAAATTGCTATTTTATTTGTCATAGTTTTTATAACCACTTGTAGTATTATATTTTAGTAGTTCCCATGACATTACTATATCAAATAAAAAAAAAATACTTCATGAAATATTTCAGTGTTGCTATCAGGTAACATCTACACTACAAGAATCAATTCTAGTTACCACCCTGAGAAAACTTCATTAATCTTACTCCAGTCGCTTCGTACATTATCCCGACAGTGTTAAAAAATTAAATTGATATTAATGTAACGTACCTGAAGCCACAAAGTTCGCAATGGTTTCTGCCAACTTGATTTAGCCACCTCTCTAAGCATGATAAATGGACATTCGCTAGCGATCCTTTACAGTTGCAGGGAGAAATCAACCTATAAATAATGGTTTGGTTAAAATAATGCAATCACTAATCGTTTTAACAAGGCAATTTTAACTTACCTTTCGCGTCCTTTTGTCATACAAATTCGACAAACATTGGAACCAATACTCGACAGGGAATCTCTCGCTGCTAGTCCAAAATCAGATTTCTCTGATAGATTTCCTGATGTCTTCTTTTTGTATCCATCTGTTATTTTCGACTGTTTGATATCAATCAAGTTTGCGTTTGGTACTCTTACTTCGTTAGTTACATTAACAACATCTATAACTTGTGTTGGTGGATTTTGGAATCGTTGTAAATCTGGATTCGGTTCAGTAATTATTGAACTTATTGCGGTGTGAACATTTTGTACATTCGGGACTTCTACTAGAGCCAAGTTTTCAGTGTCTTTAGTGAAGCATGAGGCTACAAATTTCTTTAAATCCAAAAACGTTGCTGGTTCACATCGGTCAGTGTTTTCGTTTTTGGGCAAATTAGGTATTTTAAGGTCTTTGAAGTTTATATTTTTAATTGTTTCATTGGTTGGTGTGAAACTTAGCGATGATAACTTCAAGGCATTAGCGACATCCTGCGTTGTTATAAATTGTCGTAAGCTATGCTCAGATTTAGATTTCCCTGTTATTGGCTGGTAAATATTTTTTGGGCTTTGTGGTATTTCTCCCGGCAGTGGTGTAAACCTAGAAGGTCCTGCATCATCAGGCGCTTCGCCCAATTGTTTGACTTTGACTTTATTTTGCTCGTTCAATCCTTTGTCCTTTTCATCTTCTTTCTTGGTTTTATTTTCTTCATCCATTAACAGTTTTCTTGCATTAGTATTTACTATTTTGTAGAAATGATGTGATAAAACTAACTTTAAAAATTATAATTTGACAATTAATTTTGACGTTTGTATTTTTATTAAATTAAATGTTTTTATTATTTAACCTACTTGAAGTTGTTTATAAAAAGTTTTAACATAAATAAATTCTAAGGAACGACTTAATCAGAACCAATGTATATTTTGTAGGTACATCAATGTTTATTATTTACTAGCTTTCGCCCGCGACTCCGTCCGCGTGGAATTAAAAAAAACAAAAGTGAGTAGCCTATGTGTTCTTCCAGACTATCCTCTACATCTACAGCAAATTTAGTCGAAATCGGTTCATCAGTTTAGGCTACAAACTCTAACAAACATCCATCCATCTATCTAAACTTTCGCATTTATAATATTAGTATGAGTATGAAGTATGATGAAATTTGGCATAGATATATAGGATAGTCTAGAAGAACACATAGGCTACTTTAGATCCTGGAAATAGTTACTAGATTCTGATTTATTCGATAATGCTGCAAAGGTTTAACATATTGAAATTTGGCTAAGATGTAAAACAAAGTCTGGAATAACACATGGGAGTTCATCCCCGAAAAATGTCATGTTCCCGAGGCATACATAGTATTTTTGCTTATTATAGTTCGTATGTTATTTATTAAGCGCGGAGAAGTAGTAACAGCTAGTATACATCTAGAATGTATTCAAAATTAACAACGAAGTGTGTCTTCTAGAGTAAATTAACCAACGTAATTAGCCGGTGTATAATTAAAGTCAGAAGTGTCTCATTATTCTCACTGCCATTTAAGTTGTTCCGTTTCTAAATAGAAGCATACATATATTTCATGACCTATTTCACGATGTTAGATGCAGTTTAAAGTTAACAGCTTTCTACATTATTACTAATAATTAGCTAGTACGTAGTTTAGTTATTGCCTTAATACTAAAAACAATCATAAACGTAATTTTACGCTATACTTTTCATTTGGCTCTTTGGATTTATCAAATACTAGCTATTCGCGTGCGGCTTCATCCGCCTGAAATTATAAAAACTTTATTTTATTGTTTACATTTGTCAAATTCTCAATTGCAAATGTGTAAATACCAATTACCTTGCTATGGCAATCTTGATTCCTTGATGTTGGCAGCAACTTATGGTCTATTTCCCATATTAGGGTTTTTATCCAAAAAATTTACCCCTAAGTTTAATGGCCTGAAAATATTATAGCCTAAAGCGTGAAGTGAATGTAGGGCTTTTTATTAAAAACCGAATAATTCAAAAATATGCTGTGATTGCTGACATCTTAGGCAACAAAGAAGTGTGTGTTTACGCTTTATTATATTAGTATAGATAGTTCTTAGTGTTAATGTTCTCTTATGTGTTCTTCAGCAAGATTAAGTATATTTTAATCATAGACATAATTATTTACGGTTTTTATAAATCTTAGTGCGATTTAAAAATCCCCCATAGGCTTTGAACTTTGCAGACATCATACTAATACTAATATTATAAATGCGAAAGTTTAGATGGATGGACGTTTGTTAGAGTTTGTACCCTAAACGGCTGAACGTATTTCGATGAAATTTGGTATAGATATAGAGGGTAGTCTGCAAGAACACATAGGGTAGTAACTTTTTTTTTAATTCCAGGCGGACGGAGTCGCGGGCGAAAGCTAGTTATTAACTAAATCAACTGGATATTTCATAAAATGCACACCTAACATTGATTTTCTAATTTGATCACGGCTAAACAAAGAGATTCAAAGACATTATAGAGGAGACATAGTTGACACTTCACTTGAGATATTTTTCACATAACCTCACTAACACTATTGATAACCTCAAAACCACATGTCAATATGATTAATTGTATTTAAATTAATTGCCAATAGGTGTCATGAAATGATATTTACAAAAGATGGAGCTTATTATAAATTGTAAAATGTTATAATAGAAGTTAATACAAGGACACGAGGTGGCGTAATAAACTTGACATCTGATTTATAACCTATCAGAGAAAGTACCGGTTAAAAATATTTTGTTCACTATGCCTCGTCTATATATTGTTAAATGTCTTT
>LD689021.1:1921737-1937620 GCA_003118335.3 Papilio memnon
GGATAGTCTGGAAGAACACATAGGCTACTCCCTTTTGTTTTTTTTTAATTCCACGCCGACGGAGTCGCGGGCGAAAGCTAGTAGAAGCATAAAATTAAATTCAAATATTCTAAAAAATGATTTATGACATTATTAAGATTTCGTTGGGATTAAATTGAATCGAAGGAAATCTTCAAAACGGATTTAAAGAAAGCAAAACTTTTTATGAGGTATCTCTGATTATATTTAGATTACCTTTCTTATTATTTGAAAGACTAATCTTTTCTTTATATTTAAATCCCTGCGTGGAATTTAAAAAAAAAAACAATTAAAAATATAGCCTATGTTACTCAGTAGTTATGTAGCTTTTTAATGGTGCAAGAATTTTTGAAATCGGTCCAGTAGTTTTTGAGTTATTTCAATACATACAATAATCCAAAAAAATAGTATGGACTACATTTCGCCCTCAACTCCGTCGTCGCGGAATTCAAGAAAAACGTAGTAAGTAGCCTATGTATTCTTCCAGACTATTTTCTACATCTATCCTTTCATCGAGATCGTTCAGCCGTTTAGGCTAAATACTCTATCAAACGTCCATCCATCCATCTATCTATCACTAAAATTATTAAGGAAAATCCAAAACACAATAGCAGTAGAGTTCCTAACAATAATACAAATTTTATAAATGGACATACATAAGACGTAAGTACTTATTTTGAAAAATGAAATAGTACATAATTAAAAATTACCACATTTTTTTTATCGGAATTTCAAAGTTCCGTGAAAACACGATAACCTATCATGGCGTCTTCACTGACGTCAAATCTTGTTATACAGTTTTCGACTCTATCTCTGTGTGTTATTGTACTAAATCCTATACGCCATATGCTATGCAGCATTAAAAATACCAACACAAACCAGCACCAGTTTTTGAGCAAATAATATTAAAATCAAATAAAATTGTTTATCAGACCTTTCCCCTATACCGGTATCAAGTAAAACTCTCACGTTTCTTCGCAAATTACGGAGCACATTTTGCTGTGTAATTAATTAAAAATCCCTCTGATTTCGTGATTTATCCTTTGTTGCTTTGGAAGGGAACAGAAAACAAGATCAAATTCTAATTAGACACTTTTATAGATTTAAGGTATTACCATATCATCATATGCCTTTATCATACCAGCGTCGGTGGCTCGGGGGTTTAAGTAATTGACTTGTAATCTACAGGTCTTGGGTTCGAATCCCGCCGCCATGTACCAATGTGATTTTAGATTTTTCATATGTACATAATTTACCCGACGTTCTTACGGTGAAGGAAAACATCGTGATGCAACATGCACATATCGACGAAGAAATTCCAAGATATGTGTGAAGTCAACCAACCCGCACTTGGCCAGCGTGGTTGACTATGGCCTAGTCACCCTAACTTAGGGTAGACTCCGAGCCCCTCGGTGGGGACGTATAGTGAGCTGGTGATTATGATGATATGCCTTTATCTGCTCACTGCTGGACATACAATTCATTCTACAGTATTCAGTCTGCCACCATCCGCATTTAACAACTTTCAGTGTGCACTAAGTCCAACTGGATTGGAGACCATGTATGAACATCTATAAACAAACCAAACCTTTGGGTTTTGGCGTAATTTAATACAGTCGAGAACTTTTATTTCCTACCCACATTGGGAAGACATTTGAAACACATAGTTCCCTGTACGATATTCGATTCTAATTGGGATGCGAATTAAGTTATTTGGATACTTTTGAGTAGAACTTGTACTTGTACACTACAACGTTCATACAAAACAGAAGCCGGTGAAGTTTCATAAAGTTTGTAATAACAAAAGTTTTGATGAGCTCGGAGCGATGAACTTTGTCCAGTCAACAATAATGTTGAAGGCCATTATGTGTCAGGAATTTGTCAGTGATATCTAAACATGTTGATTTTAATTGGATTTATAATTGGCTCATTGTAGTAGTAATTATATGACGCTTTATTTTCATCGCAAGAATGGACCGACTTGTCCGGTGCAATACCACAACCACACTGAAGATAGGCGTGCAGTGGAAGCAATTCCGCGTTTTGTCTGTTGAGTGTGCGTGCCGGCGGACTAATTTTAGTCCCTTTCCCTTCCCACCCTTTTCTTATAAAGAAATTATAGGAAGGGAAATTACAGTGGATAATAGGGGAGACTCATATGAAGGGGAAATATCATCTTTATGTGCGTCTGTTTTCCGTCGATTAACGCATCTGCAATTGTGGGATGTCTATGGGCAGCGGCAGCGTTGCCTTTACGACGAATTCAGGTGATCGTTTGCCACCTTATAATATGAAAAAGGCGTTTAACACCAGTCTCTCCGGCTCATTTTACGTAGCAAAACAACAAGACTTCTCATTGCGCCTCAAACCGAGAATTGGTGATGACGAAGTAAAGGGGGGTAAGTTTGAGGAGAAATGAATTTGGACTTCGGCTACCGTATATTGTATGAACGACCCACAACCGATACGCCTTGCAAGTTCATCTGGTACGTGAATTCGTTAAATTGAGCAATGCTGTAAGGCTATCTTGGTTTTATTAACTTTGTACAGAATAGAAATTCCTGATACAAACGCAGTCTTATTTCGGGATCGGGTATCGATTTTAAGTTTAATTGGGTCTTGCATAATCGTTAAGGTCAATTAAGTTTCGAAATAGCTGAATCTAAAAGTTCCATTATAGCAGAAGAGAACGGGAAGCTGATCGCTTATATTATTTAATCCGATTCCCGAAGTGAAGTGCGGTGAAGTAAATGACAATTTTTAGGAATTTAACCTTACAAAAGGGCTTTGAAGGGGTTTTCATCATCCATCATCCATCACCAGCTCGCTATACGTCCCCACCGAGGGGCTCGGAGCCTACCCTATAGTTAGGGTGATTATTACCTTAATTCGTGCTCTGGAGTGGAGTGATCTTCTTACTAATATTATAAATACGAAAGTTAAAATAGATGGATGTTTGTAGAGTTTTTGCCTAAACTGCTGCACGGAAATCGATTACATTTGGCACAAATGTAGGGGATAGTCTGGAAGAACACCTAAGCTGTTGACTTTTATTTTGTTTTATTGCATGCGGACGGAGTCGCGGGCGAAAGTAGCTTATAAATATGTATCTAGGCGGGATTTTTATACAGTGTTTATACAGATTTGTTGGCTTTTAATCGCTCTAAAAATAGGAAGCCAATTCGACTTTGTGTTTATTTACAACTAGCTGTTCCCATGCAGCTTCATCTGCATGAAATTATAAAAACTTTATTTTATTGTTTACATTTGTCAAATTATCAATTGCAAATGTCAAAATGACATGACATGATGACAAACCATGGCAATCTTGCTACCTTGATATTGGCAGCAACTTATGGTCTCTTTCCCTCGTTAGGGTTTTTATCCAATTTATTTATCCCCTAAATATAACAGCGTGAAAATATATAGCCTAAAGCGTAACGTAAGTGTAGGAATTTTATTAAAAAAAAATGTTCAAAAATATGCTGTAATTGCTGACATCTTAGGCAACAAAGAAGTGTGTGTTTACGCTTTATTATATTAAGTATAGATAATAGGAAAATATTTATAAGTGTTAAGGCAACGTAGTTTAACTTCATGATAAAGTTTATGTAGAATGGATAAAGAATTACCACAATTTCACTCTCCGCTTAAACTTTTCGGGAATAACATAAATCATTGTGACGTAAACAGGAAAAACTTTTAAATGAGATACGAAAGTAAACGAGCGGCCAAACTTACGGAGGAATACGGTTTTTAAATATACTAAAGCCTATAAAATTATAAGTAAAAAATAATTTACTCTTACAAAGGGTCATTTATTATTTTAATCATCCCTTTTCCTTACAAAGGGTCAGCAGAGTGTGTACTCTTCCATACACTTCATCTGTTATGTCTGACTTCACTACCTCCTTACGCATAACTCTGTGAGAATATCCATCAATATGTTCTTCGGTTTTATATCATTGTAGCCAACTATATTCAATATCTACTTGTTCATGTGATCATCTCTCCGCATATATCTGAATAATTGTTTGGTACCATACCTGCTGCTACTTCCCGTCATCACACGAGTAGACAGAATGCCAAATTTCATCGCGATGGTTGGCATTTCATAATGACGTTTTCACGTAACTATAAACCTTGCATAGCCGCATTGTGGAATACCCTATCCTCAGGGGTATTTGCCTTCAAAGAGCGTACTCCCTTAAAGGTTGACAACGCATCTGCAATTTCTCTTGCGTCGTGGATATCCCTGGATGGATGGATGGATGGATGCATGTTACTACTCTAGAAACTATCTCCAGAAAATCAGAACGAACCCCATTGAAATTTGGCATAGATTTAGAACATAGTCTGAAAGAACACATAGGCTAATTAAGTTTCGCGAGGAGTCGCTGGCGATAGCTAGTATAAACTTTAGTGGTTGTTATTAAGTTGATGATAGGTGTGCTAATGAAAACAACATTGACATTGCAAACATTTATTTTACGACGATAAGAGATTAAATTTATAACAGTCTATGAAGAGTACGGTATTTTATATATCAGTAGTGTAAATAGCAGCTAAGAAAACAATGTGTCAAACTTAAAACTATTGAAAATAATGACTAGAATTGAAAGTAGCCACAGGGGTAGAGAAATTAAGGAGTAAAGGGTTAGCATGGTATGGGCATGTTATGAGAAGGGATGATTCGCATGTAACAAGGAGAACGTTAGTTATGACTGTGGTACACCGTTAGAGGTAGACATACAAAGAGATGGATGGATTGCGTGAGAGGTGACATGATCAAGAAGGGAGTGATGACTGAGATGATGGATGATAGAGTTATTTGGAGAACGAATACACGGTGCGCCGACACTACGGGAGTAGAATAACGTAGAGGAGATGATGATGACTAGAATATAAAAATGAACATAATAATTATAATTAAAGATATGGTATATCCAAATTAATCTTACATCTATGTTATAGTTAGGTCAACTCAAATAGACTCATGGTGGAATGTTAAAACAGCCTTAGCAAATCTATTGAACTATGTAGACAAAATGTAATCTCACTTCATTTTAGTGACATACGTAGACAATAGTCGAATATATTGTTTTAATAAAGAATAAATTACTTTAAAAATTATTGGCAGTTCAGTAAAATGAACACGGCTGACAAAGATATAAGGCAAGGTACACACTTGCGTTAGTAGATCGCGCGGCAAAAACTCAAATGAGTGCCTGCCCTAAATAAAGATTTTGTTAGCAATTTAATACGTAAACTTCAGTCTTTGAACAAAGAGAATATAAAAGCATTGTTCTGTTTAATCCAAAAAGGCTCTTAAGTCGAATGTAATAAAGGTTGATATCTTGTAACCTACGTCTACACTTCTAACTTATTTGGCAACGTATCTTGCTTATGATATGATTGTTTCAAACTTTCACTATAAAACTAAACTTTCAAATATTTTATTTTACAATGTTTTCATTTCTTGTTATCTGTGATGCGGCGTTCGACAGTGCCCTGGGAAAGAACAAACGTGATATAAGAAAAAAATATAATTTAAAAGTAAATCTGGCTTATAAGCCATAATGCTCATAAACTATTTCACAACTGTCTTACGGCGGAAGTCAATATGATCTTGAACTATCTCTATTTGTGGAATTTTAATACATTAGGTTTGACTATGAAGTTGCTATGAAGTTAATTTTATAACTAGATATTGTTAATATAATAATATAAATGTCTTACGTCTAGGTACAGCAGTGACCGTGGCCTTTGAAGTACTGTCGCTATCATCGGACTCGGAGCGATTCTGGAAACTTGTTTCTAAGGAAATTCAATGAATACGTTTTATTTTTCTATATTTATTTCATCAGATATAAACATTTTCCTGTTACATAAAATATAATAGAACGGTAGCTTTTAATTTGGGAGTTCCAAGACTGATGTCGTTAAGAAAGATGACATCTTTTGTCTATACTAATGTTTTAAAGAGGAAAGATTTTAATACTGCCTTGTATTGAAAACTCTCCAAAACTATTGAACCGATTTGAAAAATTCTTCCACTGTTAGGGAGCTACACTATCCCCGGGCGACTTAGGCTATATTCATTAAAAGTTTTTGTTTTAATCCTGCGAGGAGAAAGTCGCGAGCAAACGGTAGTTCTTAATGTTATGCTTAACAGAGAAGGGTTATCAGTGTCTATTTTATAATTTAAATTGTGATACAAAGATCATTAGGTAACTTACCAGTGTCAAATCTTGGTCTCCCAGGTAACCGACTCGGCAAATCTTGATTCTCGACGTGGTCAAATGTTCGGAACCCAAGCGCAAATTCTGCGTACGGGCTGATTTCAAACATTTCTAAAACATTCGGTTAATGTTAGTTTTTATTAAGCACGATATAGTTCATACAACTGTTCAATAGTTGGACTGTTCAATTAATTGACAGTTAGACCGTATGTGCTCCGATGATGTTAATTTCTAAAGTTAATTTTCATTGATTGTAAAATCGAAAATTATTTTGGTGGCAATCAGCAGGGCATTTTTAATCTATGTTTGTGGCTTTGTATAACAAAAGTATTTATAATTGATGTGGAAGAGATTGTTCGACCAAGCCAAGACTCGCAAAGGTTTTAAGAGTTAAAGAAGAAAGTTTTAATGTAAAGTGTGAAGTTTTTAGCTATATACAGATATCTGGTACTTGCAGTAGTAGAACTCGAATGTTATTTTTTAAAAATTACCATTCTTTGTTGGTTTCCTCGGGTGTATCGGCGACGTATAAATTCTGGGCGTATGAGCATATCTTTCCTTGTGTTCCACATGCGTTGCAATCGCTTCATTTCTAGACTTCACTTCATCAGCAATCGAGTGTCGGTATTGTGATGCGTAACTTTGTCTAAAAGTAATCATCTAGATATTATCTTTTATTTAGTTAGATACTATAATATTCTAGTTTAAAAAAGAAGCTTGACAGGCATTGAGACAATAATTTATGGTATGGCTTTACTAGAAAGGTAAAGATAAAAACATAAAAGAGACAACTGAATTTATAAGTAGAATTTATTTAGAAATAAAATTTCTCGATAAACTTGCACACTTGAAATTAATAACGACGCATAAAGAAGTTAAGGTGGAACAAAGAAAGTTAATCATTAAAAACAAAATTAATTATTAAACTTCAATATTTTAAAATTACATTAATTATATAACTAACCTATGTCTCCTAAATAGTATGCAGATGAACGCGAAAAGGCATACCACTAGGAGGATAGAACTACAAATAATAACAAGCATATTCAGATCCAGTACTTCTGAAGGAGGACCAATTTCATCTGTAACACATTAATGATTATAAACGTTTTTCATAATTATTTCAATAATTTTACATCGACTTATAACTATTCCAATATTAAACATAGATGTGTTATTTTTTTTATATAATGAGGTGGCAAACGAGCAAGCGGCCACCTAAATCTGCCGAAATGGCGAAGCGACTGCTGCCCATAGACATCCGCAATTGCAGATGCTTTGCCTACCCTAATTCGACGGAGGAGGAGACGCACATAAAGAGGATATTTCCCCTTCCTATGCGTCTCCTCCACCGTCAAATCCACTTTCCCATCCAATCTTTAATTTTTACGAAAAGGGTGGAACGGGAAAGGGACTAAAATTGGGCCTCCGGCACCACACTCATCAGACGAAACGCGAAATTGCTCCCACTTCACGCCTGTCTTCTGTGTGGTCCTGGTATTGCACCGGACGAGCCGAACCATTCGTGCGAAAATATTAAAGCGGGCTCTACCACTGTTAAAGTTAACAGTAAAAAAAGCTGCGACTTAAAACGAACAGTGCAACTTCAAGGCATAGGCAAGTCGCTCAAATGTTTAAAATTACAATTATAATTGCTTTCTTTACTAATATTTTAAAGACGAAATGATTGTTTTATATATTTTTTGTATAAATATACAAAAATTCAATTGCCATTAGAAAGCTACATTATCAATGAGTAACAACATCTTACTAATATTATAAATGCGAAAGTTTAGATGGATGGATATTTGTTAGAGTTTGTAGCCTAAACTGCTGAACAGAACTCGATGAAATTTGGTATAGATGTAGAGGATAGTCTGGAAGAACACATAGGCTACTCACTTTTGTTTTGTTTTAATTCCACGTGGACAGAATCGCGGGCAAAAGCTAATAATAATTATTTATTACGACAATTTTTGTTCCATGTGAAGTCGAAGGAAAAAGCCATTATTCGTTTTGGACCGAATTTTGTAGATTTGATTCCAAATAGACGTTAAATATTACATATTTGATAATGAATATTCTAACGAACAAGAAACTAAACGTAACCATTATGTTAGATATTTTGAAGCAAAGGATTTATGTAAAGAATGTAACGCGAATGCCAACGTAATATTGTACCCTTTGATAACGCCAGAAGGTATAGAGTGAACACCGTATCAAGTTACTCTTGGTATTTAAAACCTAGTTTTTAGTTGCTAGTAAAATTGCATGTAATGTTAAGTAAGCTTAAAGTTTATCAAAGAAGAAATAAATAAATTTAACTATGAACTATTCACGTTACGCGAAATTCACTGTGATAAATTCGACCGTCAAAGGCGAACTTGGTAACGACCATCTTTTTGAACCCTAACTATTTAAATAACAGTTCAAAAAAAGTAATCCATCGTTTATCAGAGTTAATAGAAAATGAAAATTTAAAAGTAATTCCTACTTTTTTCCCCTTCAAAAAAAAATTCTTCACAGTTTGAAGCCGGCAAAGTTGTTGAAGATTGTAATAACAGAAGTTTTGATGAGAGCAGAACTCGGAACTTTGTTCCATCAACAATGATAAAGTCTGTCAGAATTCATTTGATGTCAGAATTTCAACGAAATTTATCTCGAGACGAAGGAAGCATTAAGTTATTTATGATTCGGTTTAATTCTGCCTCCACGTGAAATACCTTTGTTTCGTACATAATTAGGAATTTACTTATGGTCTTCAGTCAAATTTTCTTCTGTCAACATGTGTATAGAAACTTAGTTGTATTTGATAGCGTAAGCAACTATAGAATGACTCTAAGTACGTCAGTAACCGAAATTTAAAAAAACAAATCCCGTATGAGCAGAAGATTGGTGTGCAAATAGGGTAGTACCTTGTGTGATCGATCAGGTCAAAATACATGTCATTTTTTATAAATTCCGCATTTCTACGTAATCTTACCTCCATCAATAGTTTTAGTAGCATAAGTGTAGACGGTGGACGCTGTACCGGCGTCATTGACTGCAGTCACTTTCAGTTCATACCAATTTCCGGGCGCCAAAGAACCTACCGCATAGGATGCGGGTAGCGATCTTAAAGGTGGTGACTGATAGTGATTATCAATAAAACCCCAACCTATATTAAGTTCCATAGGCTAAAAACGAAAATAAAACCATAACAATTTCGAATGTACTCAGTAAAGAATTAAGAATCAAAATAAACATAAATAAAATTGCATTTAGTTTGACTAACTTTATTTATTTACTATTCATACATCTCTAAATCCAAAATAATGCTATAATTATTTACACGATGTTAAATTAAATAAATATTACTAATAAATAATTAACTTCACACGAGACAGTAAAGAATATACGAACCGCTCTATTTTCTGCTTTGTGCCATAAATTTGATCCAAGCAATCTGTACTCTACATCCCATTTGGTGACGTCACAACCACCATCGTCCCATCCACTGAGCTGAATGTAAATGTGCGTGGCGTTACTCCAAAGCCAATCGGTTGTGGGTGGTGATACCGGGGCTAGGAATTTAAAAAAAAACTGTTCATTTGGAAATGTTCTCGGCTTTAAGCTTTTTGGTAGAACAATATCTGTAGATTTAATTCAAAGATTACTATGCTTATTGCTTTTCAAGTAAATGATGTAATATCTATAATTCCATCCATAATTCTTATAGTCTTAGTAAGTACACATTCTTTCAATTTACCTCCTCCTAAAGTAGTAACATCAACGTGGGCAGGAGCAGATGTGCCAACATTATCGGTAGCAGTAACTCGTATTGAATACTTCGTACCACATTTGAGACCGGCCAAAGCATGTTGCTGTATCCCTGGTAAGCGAGTTTCTCTAGCCACTGGCCACGCCTCCTGCCAAGGTCCGTCACCTTCTCGCCATGTTAAATTATAACCTGGAATTTTCTCGCGTCTTATTTTTTATGCAATCCTAATCGTTTGATTAATTCTATCTTGAATATATTAAAATGATATTATACACTAATACAATATGAGCAAGATTGTAGGAAGAGAATTTCATTAATAGAAAGGAGAGGAATAGGGAAAATTGAAGTTCCAACTGCTATATTATAGATAGTGATGGAGCAAGATAATTATAATTGTAGTTATAACATTCAATCTTAATGTCTGCTATCTGCTATCCTTTCTTTTTGCTCTGATTCTTTGTTTAAGATTATTCTGAGATTGAGTATTCCATACATTATCTGCAATCATTAATATCACTCGTGTCAACTTACTAATGCCGTAGGTTAAGGAATCGTTTCCTAGTAGTTTGATTTCATCCCATTCTACAACTACAGAATCTTTATAAGGTGTAGTTCGTAAAGCAGGCGGATCAGGGAGAGGTAGAACTCTCACTGCATAAATAACAGAATCCGATCCATATAAATTCTTGGCTAGACAAGTGTAATTACCACTTAAAGCTTGGTCAATACCTGTAAGAAAAATAACAAATGAAATACTAACATATAAAACCAAGCAATATCTTTATTAGTTAGTCGATGAAACCATAAAATTTAATTTTAAATGCAGATCACAAGGCAAGACCGATGTGACAAGGGAAGAAAAATAATCTATTGAAAACTTTTGTGTTTCTTGTATGGTAAATTAAATTGTTCTAATTATAAATAAGCAGTTCTTACTCTTTATTAATAAACTATCATCTCTATTTCTTGTGAATCGTGGATGATGAGTGATGATGTTCTGGTTGTGATACCATACTGTTCTCGGCGGAGGAGAACCGACGCTCTTACATTCCAAAAGCAATGAGTTCCGCACAGCAACTGTCACTTCACCTCCAAGTGATGCTACGCCAGCCACCACTGTTATATGAATACAACGGTTTAAAATATTTAGGTCTATAATTAGTAACTGAGAAACAATGTCTGACTGTATATTTTGACGCTTTGGGGGAGAACAGGACACTTAACAGTTTAAGAATCGTAATTTTAAATAACCGTTGGTTTCAACTGCTCATTTACTCGTAAAACCAAATTGTGATTGAATTATTTATTAAGAAAGGAACTAAGCAAAGAAGTAAGAACACTTTCTAGAAGAAATTTCAATCTACAATAAACCATCCAAACAAAAACAGAAAAAGAATTTCTGTACGGCAATGAAGTAATTAATGTTGACCAACAACCGAACGTGCCCTTGGAAGCATTGGAGCGCTCGAAAATAATTGCCACCGAAGCAATCGTCTATTAAATTGCTTATGTGAAATACTGTTTCAATAAACCTCAATTACCCTAACAACATACTTTTCTAATCTTTTTTTAAAAATTATTTACAGAAATAAAATTTCGATGGCCAAGATAATATATTACGCCTTAAGCATTTTGTTTTTTGCACACCTTTGGGTATTACGTTTTTTTTATCTTAAACGGTGAAATATTAGTGACGCACAATTTAATGCAATTAGTTCAAATTTTCCATAGCAACGTGAATACATGGTAATTTATAGCTCAGGGAGACAATTTGTAACTCATTGTGCGGTGCTAAGTGGACAGCAAATTTAATTCTTTGAATTCGTTAACAGCATTACCTCTTTGTGATGGGGTGTTTGTAACATGTTTACTTTCTGGTCCTTCTCCGACTGCGGTGCTGGCAGTCACCCATACATCGTACTGGCGACCTTCGTATAAATCCTTGAGCTCCATTGTCTGTGTCTTCTCGTACACGTCTACAATCTCTTCGGCATCTATACGAAGTATTTGTGGTCCGTCGTTGCTACAATTTTGAACGTTACCAGTATATTTTACAAATACTATAATATTAAAAATCTGACATTTTGTATAAAATAAAACGTCACTTACCTTGCTGTTGGCTTGCAGTAGACAGTATAGTGGAGCAATCGTCCATTTGGTTGCTTCGGCTTCTTCCAGCTAACGAGTAGCGTGGTTGATGATTGCGATAGGAGCTTGATCTCAGCCGGTGATTCAGGGACTACATTTAAAACAAAGCTTAACTCGAATGTGTTTTAAATAGGTGTTTTTCTAAATTTTCTTAAAAGTATTTTAGTCCGTAATTTTTGCAAAGAAAGAAGGTGAAAGACCACTTTATTCGTCCTGACCACGCCAACTTACAAAGTAAAACGAGATTTTAAAGTGTAAAACTTTAAAGTACTCACCATCCTGAAGTGTGGCGCAAACAATAGGAAAAGAGAACGGTCCGGTGCCGTAGTTTGAGAATCCTGCGACTTTGACCGTGTAGTTGGTGTATTTGTGCAGGCCTTGCAAGCGCAACTCTGTCACAAGGGACGTCGCGTTCTGCCATTGTCGTGCTGGTAAGTTTTGTTCGTTTACATAAATTTTGAACTATAGAAAGCATTTCAAAGGAATCTTTAACAGTAGCGCTCGTTCTGTGAGTAATTTCAAAGTTAGTGCTTCAACTTTGTATTATGTTTATTAATTTAATTTATTACCGGTTACACTATAAGACGAATAGTAAATTATGCATTACAATCAGAACACGTCACTTGATGGTCAAACATTATTCAAAGTAACAAAGGTTAATGAGGTTTCCGATATTCAGTCTGCGATCCAAACGCTCCTTAAACGAATCAATGACTTTCATAGAATAATTGACTTAATTAAGGTGTCGATATGGAGGAGGAAATCATGAGCTGAACATAAAATAGCAAGGAGATGAGGATGAATATCACTGACACAAATTAAAATGATTAGAATTAGAAACCACGACCCAGCGATTATTGTTAGCCTACCTTGTGCTGCATATAATACGGTGTATCCTATTAAAGCTCCAGCTTGTCTGTGAGGTGGGATCGGCTGCCAGCTCACTCTGAGAGCGGTCGATGTTACACCGCCGCACTCCACTGACGAAGGACCTTCTTCCGGCGCTAGACAGGGACAGAAGTACAGGGATTCATTTAACAATCAACAATTCAATAATCTTCGACTGTATGTATGTACTAATTAAGTATTAATCTTAAAATACGATCAAGCCCATCTTAATAAAATTATTAAATGCAAGTAAATTTTTAAGAATTTACCTTCCGCAAATTGTGTTAATAGCCTATAATTTTGATATTACAATACCTCCTTCCCTCGTGTCTTGAAACATTGGTATTGAAAATGGTCCCGCGCCAGCACCGTTAAATGCCGCTATGGAAACTGCGTACCTGAATAGAACATGCACAGATAATAAATATTCATAAGAAATTTAAATCATAAATAGGTAAATAAATGTTTTTACCTGACACCTTTAAGTAGTCCACTAATTATAGTTTCTTGTTTCGAATACAGTGATGAAGTTTTGATTATTTTGTCGCTAACATCTTGATTTTCTGTTCACAAAAAATCGCGTTTTGTTATTGATCAGGTTAATTTTATACAAATAATTGTGCTAAAAGCTACAGATTCAAGTCAAGTCAACATATTCGATATTTCAGTGATACCAAGTCACCCTTGTTTCCTTTGGTTACATTCTCGTTGAAGGCTTGTTAAATATATATCTATACTAATATTTATAATAGCGAACCTTTGACTCCGTTAAGTTGTGGCACAGCTCTCAATCTATACCCTATAATAAGACCGTTATGTTTATCAGCAGGTGGTGGAAGCCATCTTGCTCTCAGTTCTCCAGGACCATCTGTCTGCTCTATCTGGACTCCCAGCGGTGGTGATGAGGGGGCTACGCGAAACAATTATGATCAGATTTTGATAAGTCACTCATAATTTATCAATAATCAATAGGGTACTATTGTCTCGTATCTCAGCATTTTATCCATTTTTTATCCAAATTTAGTTTGGCAAAACTCCAGCAACGAAGCAAATTACAAGAGTAAAGAAGAAAATTAATCGACAGATCAGTCTTCAATAACCGTACGATGTCCAAAGATTAACATTGACAATATTTTGCAGATTAGTAAACAGCTTCACCTTCTTCTGTTGTAGTGAACTTTACTGGTGTAGAATACGAGCTAAGATCAGCTTGGTTCCCGCCTGCAACTCTCGCTGTGTAACCAGTGGCTGGTACTAAGTCGGCAATCTCAATCATATGACGTATTTCGTCTGACCTAAAAAAATGTGCGAAATCCATGTAGTTACATGTTAACAAATCAATTTTTAGACCTATAAACAGATTTATCATAAAACAAACAAAATATTCAGAAAATCTGTTAAGTCTATTAAAGTTAGATCATTACTGGACATTAAGACTTTTGTTACGTACCCTCAACTGAAATAAAAGTAAAAGGTAGAAAGAATCTTAAACTTAAAGTGTAAATCATAAGTAAGGCAATATGTAATTTACCTGGTAACATTTATCGTTCTAGCATTACTCCAAGACAAGCGTTGACTGGTCGCAACTTGTAAATTGTAAAATTGAGCCAATGACCGCGTCATGTCGCGCCATGACAATTTAACAGAGCGACTTTTTATTGAATCTACTGATACATCCGATGGTGGCAAGGGCGGCTCTAAAATTACAAATATTTATTAATTCTTTGTTCCCTGGGTATACTTACGTGATGTTTCAATGTGTAGAAATCTGATTGACGTCATATGTAGAAGAAAAAAATCGCAAAACTATTTGCATGTTACAAAATAAATAGGTGAATTGAACATTCAATTAAAAATAAAAATGTATATCTGCTAAATACACAAATTATACCAAAAGAACATCAAACTTTGCATTGATATTTCGAAAAGAATTCTACAAATGTTTCAAGAACGGTTCAAGTGAGTGATGTAATTTATTTTCATACCTAAAATAGTCAAATAAACGCTATACACGTCTGCTCCGTAAGGGTTTCCTGCTCGGCATTGATATATAGCACCATCGCTTGTTTCCGTTTGTAAAATTTCTAAAAGATTTGTCATGCCATCATCTGACTTTGTTTCAGATATTTTTACTCTGTAACAACAATAAATTGTATTGTATTGTAACACTCTGTAACAAAATCAACTTCCAATTACAAAGGAAAGCTCCCTTCGTGTTCGTCTGTGTTATTATCATAATCTTGCTAAAATTAACATTATTAATACTGCAATTTACCAAAAGAGCTGCAATGTATTTTTGTAGTGATAGTTTTGGTTCAGGTCTTATCTTTTCTCTTAAACATGCTTCCTAATATCAACTACAGAATACCTTTGTGTTAATGGGTTTATGGGTTTTCCGTTTCTCGTCCACATTATTCTAATAGGATCATCTCCTCTCGCCTGGCATTCTATTGTGATATGTTGTCCAAGCTTTGCTGTCATGTTCCTTGATATTATATCAAAAGTTACAGGTTCTAAAACAAAAACTCATAATCAACAAGTGGAAATTAATCCAATATTAGCATTTGGTGCGAAACATGAAATCATTTGAGAAGAACATTCACAGGAGAAAAAAGCAAGACAATGAAGTATTTATGGGAACACAAATTTTCACAAGAAAATATAACCATCGTTTTCACTGGAAATTTGTATGCATAACAATATACTCTAAAGGAAAATGTCTGAATAATGTATCATCACTAGCTCACTATATGTCCTCACCGAGGGGCTCGGAGCCTACCCTAAAGTTAGGGTGACTAAGCCATAGTCAACCACGCTGACCAAGTGC
>LD689021.1:1937790-1953753 GCA_003118335.3 Papilio memnon
AAATAACTTACTATTAACAGATATCCATACAGTTTTGCTCAAAGGTTCACCGACGCCGTTTTCAACATGACAAGTATATAGACCAGCGTCAGAGAGCGCAACTGCATCGAAAATTAACGAGCCATTTGACAGACTGAGAACTCCACCGCCAGCTACTTCTAATACTGGCCTCCAGGCGTCAGATACCACTAAAATCACAACTAAATAAATAAATCTTTATTGTTTGAACGCAAATAAATCCTTATCTGTACAGCTGATATTCCCATTTTTTTTCCTAGACCTCTTTCTTCTACATTTCTTCTTTAATTAGTGAACCCTCAATTATCATCAGTAGATCCCAGTGGGTTAATTTGGAATCCTTCGAGAATCCCTAATGTGTAGTTATTTAATTTGGTTCGAGTTTATTGAAGACTCTAATATAATGTTCTGTATTGTGTAAATTTTTTAACGTACCGTCTTTTTTCAACCAATGAGTTTGTGGTTGTGGATATCCGTTCGCGCTACACGACACATGACCGCTTCTGCCAAGAAGTAATGATGTATTCCGAGGTTCTTCGCTCCATTTAGGAGCAACTGTTGAACAAACATATATTAATAAAATCAAGCACAATTTAGCTGACACAAATGCTTTATGGAAATACCTTTTATGTATAAATTCACAGTTTTATTGACTTTCGCTACGTGATTTGCAGCAACACATGTGTACGTCCCACAATGATCCAATGAAACATTTTTAATAATTAAAACACTGAACACTTCTAGACTACGTTCCACTATCTGAAAAAAGAAACACAAGTTAATAATGTACTCCTAATTATTAATTACTAGCTTTCGCCCCCGACTTCGTCCGCGTGGAATTAAAAAACAACAAAAGTGAGTAGCCTATGTGTTCTTCCAGGCTAACCTCTACATCTGTACCAAATTTCATCGAAATCCATTCAGCCGTTTAGGCTACAAACTCTAACAAACATCCATCCATCCATCCATCCAAACTTTCGCATTTATAATATTAGTATGATTAATTACCTTAGTTTAAGTGTAATTTCATTATCAAATTGTATAATGGTATTAACTTTACCTTCAAATGAGTAGGTATCTTTTTACCGTCCTTCAACCATGAGTAGTAAACAGGAGAATCACCACTTTTAAGATTGCAATGGATTTGTACAATTTGTCCTTCTTGTAAATCTGACGCTAGTAGGATATCTTCTAACTGAGGTGCTTCAACAACTTGCAATTCAAATGATCTCTTTGCCATTTCACCAGAAGGACTTCTGACTATGCAAGCGTAAGACGCGCCATTATCAATTTTAGTAACTTTAAGTATATTTAAAACTCCATCTGCTGTTACACTAGCTGTATCTCTTTTCTGTCTTAACTTAGGTTTCCTTCCGAATATTTCTATACTGTACGCAGTGTCATTTATAAATCTTTTATAACGATGACTCTGAGTACTGTCCTTAACTATTTCCTTTCCTTTAAATTCCCATGAGATATCCCTAAAAAGAGAAATTTAATTAAATTTATTTAATTACTAAAAAATTATTCATGTTAATAATTTGATTGTTTTACCTAATAGGGTAACCGTAGTATGGACACCGAAGTGTTACACTTTGCCCACTTTGAACCTTGAACGGTGGCATTGTTCTAATGTACGGCGGACCTGGTTTACAATGGACAACAGATTTGTTTTATTAATATGATTAATTATATAAAAAGTGGATGTGTATGAAGGCAAACTGGTTAACGGAAATCAACGTAGTAATTGCTTCATTCTATAAAAACAAATTTATTTTGGCCTTTTCGTTAGAAGACCGAAAAGACCGTTTGACTGATGCGCAGATATGCCTACCTTTAAGGCCTTAAGGGATAGGGGTGGGTTTATACAGAAGAGGATATTTTCCATCCCCTACCAACTTATCGAATTACTCTTTGAATTCATGTGAAAATACTTGCCATAAACATTAACTCTATCTTCATGAGCAACGATTGCGTCTCCATGATGTGCTACACACGAATAAAGACCTCCATCGTCCACTCTTATGTGAGAAATATTTAACTGTGTTAGTACACCGCCATCTGGCGTCATAGTCTGTCCTATTGCATATCTAAAACAATTTAAATATTTTAGTTGTTTAAATTAGTCTAAGGAAATATAAATATATAAGAATAAACATTAAAATTTGTAGATTATTTGTGAAGATTTAAATAAAATTAATAGGTAGTTTTATGTTATCGAAAGTTTTAAACCACCTTGAATGCAAGCTGATTTAATTAATTATTTATTGATTTTAACACTAACCTGGAATCTGTGTTTGAAGATATGACTACTTTATCTCTTTCCCACACGAATCTTGCGGGATGTGGCCCATTTACTATGCACTGTAGACTTATCTACGACATTTAATACATCATTTACACACAGGAAAAATATGATTTAAATTGTCAATTATATTAGTACTATTTTGTTTTAATCGAAAATTAAAAACGGCTAAACTCATGTTTTATCCTCCGGTGACGACACCGACTAGTTTCGGACCCTTCGGGGGGTCCATCTTCAGGGCTAGTATTAATTAGCTTTGTTCGCGGTCGCGTCGCGCCTCGCACGTTGAAGGGTCCGAAACTAGTCGGTGCCGTCACCGGAGTATAAAACGTGAGTTTAGCCGTTTTTAATTTTCGATTAAGATACTGTCTCACGATAGTTTAAATAATTTAACTATTTTGTTTATATCATAAAGTGACAAAGGACAAGCGGCCACTCGATTTCGCCGAGATGGCGAAGCGATTTAAGCCTCCAGTACGCACACTCATCAGACGAAACGCGGAATTGCTTTCACTTCACGCCTGTCTTCTGTGTGGTCGTGGTATTGCACCGGGCGAGCTAGTTCATTCATGAAAAGATGTTAAAGTGGACTCTACTGTCACTGACTATTTTAGTGTAGTATGATTCCGTCCGCGTGGAATTAAAAAAAGAAAGTAGCCAATATGTTTTTCCAGACTATGTTCTGCATCTGTGTTAAATTTCATGGAAATCTGTTCAGCAGTTTAGGCTACAAGCTAACAAACATTGATCCAAACTTTCGCATCTATCTATCTATGATATACTAACAAAGCGTAAACACACACTTCTTTGTTGCCTAAGATGTCAGCAATTACAGCATATTTTTGAATAATTCTTTCTTTAATAAAAAGCGCTACACTTACCACACGCTATATATTTTTACGCTATCAAACTTAGGGGGGTAAATAAATGAAAAAAAAAAAACGTTCATGTGGGAAAGGGACCATAAACTAAAAGCTGACAACATTAAGGAAGTAAGGTTATTATGGTAACGGTAATTTTGACATTTACAATTGAGAATGTGACAAATGTAAGTAAAGTAAAATTTTATATATTAATGCGGATGAAGTCGCACGGGAACACATAGTTTATAATATTAGATAACTTACGTCTACTCCGAGTGTAACGCTGGTTTCACTGAAGTGTTGCGATATAATCATCTGTAACCTTCGCTTATATCGAACTAATTCTGTTTTTGTTGAGTCTGTTGAATTCAATATATAGAAATAATTTTTAAATTCTAATAGTAATAATGTTTGAAATATTAACTGTGTTATAAACACTAAATTAGTTGTGTTAATAATTTTTTATATTCATTTACATCCACATCTAAAAAGTCTCTTTATCACACAGATACTTATCAAACTAATCTATACTAATATAATAAAGCGTAAACACACACTTCTTTGTTGCCTAAGATGTCAGCAATTACAGCATATTTTTGAATAATTCTTTTCTTTTAATAAAAAGCCCTACACTTACCTCACGCTTTAGGCTATATATTTTCACGCCATTTAACTTAGGGGGTAAATATTTTGGATAAAAAACCCTAATGTGGGAAAGAGACCATAAGTTGCTGCCAACATCAAGGAAACAAGATTGCTATGGTTTGTCATGATGTCATGTCATTTTGACATTTGCAATTGATAATTTGACAAATGTAAACAATGAAATAAAGTTTTTATAATTTTACGCGGATGAAGCCGAACGGGAACAGCTATTTATTTAATAAAATTAATATATTTTTATAATGAAGTAAAAGTAATAAAAAAACACATTTTCTTACCATTATTTTCCGTGTATTGTATCTCGTTGATTTTTCCGTACACTGTTACGTTTTCCCCAATATCAGTTAGAAGTCTGAAAGAAAAACCCCCCGAGGCGAACAATTATTTTTAATGAAGCGTAATTGAAGACTTTAGGTTCATATTATTTACACAATTGAATAAAAATAGAACATATATCTACAATAAATAAGATGTAAGGCTACAAACATAACTGACAGTTAAAATGTTGCCTACACGCACTGTTTCATTGTTCAGTTCTTCAATTAAAACTCTCAGTTAGAATTGTTATGTAGCGGGCTTTATTATATGCCTTGTTTTCTAAATTATTTATGACTTAGAATTATAAAAATACTTATTTTAAGTAAGAAGTAAAAATATGAAATTACATTCTACCATTTTTTACGATAAGGTGGCAGCGAGCGAGCGGCCATCTGAATTCGCCGAGAAAGCGAAGCGACCACTGCCCATAGCCCGCAAATTGCCGATGCATTGCCTACCCTAAATCGACGAAGAAAGAGACGCACATGAAGAGGATATTTCCACTTCCTATGCGTCTACTCCATCCATTCCTTTTCTTATATGGATGGGAAGGGAATTGTTTTTTTACGTGCAAAATGTAATCGATAAAACGATTGGTGGCTTAAAAAATCAAAGAAAAAACGTATAAAAGAATGTACATATGAGTAATATTTTATTTTTCTGTAGCAATATGAGAATATCAGCGGGTTTGCGGTCATACGAAACAATACAATTTTCATCATGAAGATTGAATGAAATCGACCGAAAATCAAACACGAATTTATATCTGTTTAAGCCAATAAATGAGAAATTATTTTGGTTATTACAATAACAAATGAATATAAATTAGCTTTATTTGAATTCGCGGAATCAAAGTTTATTGATACTGCACATTTAGACTATAGAGAAATGGACTAAGCAAGCCCTCGTACTAGAAAATTTCTGAACTCTTAGATGAGGTAATAATCATCATCATCAACTTGCCCTTATCCCTTACGGAAGGTTTTCCATACATTTCTATCAGCCGTCATATCTAAATCCAATCCCTTAAGCATATCCTTTTCCACACAATCCATCCATACTTTCTTCGGTCTTCCTCTTCCTTTGTAGCCACATTAATTCTTAACACTTTCTGGTTTATGTCCCAGGTGAGGTAATACATAACATACTAAAACTTACGTAAATTTATACACCTTATGATGTATGAGAAACGTTATAAATCGATGAATTATATCCAACAGAAGTTTCCTTCCTATCTAAGAAACAAATTGTAAAATAGCATTTCCAAGTTATAACAACAGAGAAATACGGTCCGGGGATGCAATAAATCGCTACCTATTGTTCAAATCTATTGTGTTCTATACATAAAGCTTCAAGCAATATTAATACTTATGTTCTGAGCAACAAGAACTCATTTGTCATATGGTTTATGTGCAATATGTTGCGATTGCTATGATATTATGACGTATCAGGTAATATATGAAAAAAAATACATGTCATGCGTAATTGGAAAATTTATACAATTTCACTTATTGCAACTTCATTTTTATATTCAAAGAAATCGACATTTAATTTTCATATTTTCCTTTTTTATTTAGTACACATTTTGAAAATAAATTAAAGGAAACACACATTTTATTTAATATGTTACTTTCGTGAAATTAAAGGTAGAAAAAGTAAAATACCGAAAATTACTTACATATTTGGCTCTTGTTTCCCGCCTTCTGAAATAATGCGACTTGAAGACGAAAGACCTGCAGCAAAAAATAATTAAACCAATATGAATTTTGTGACAAAATCATCATCATTGACTTGCTTTTGACGGGTCGGCACAGTATGTGCTCTTCCATACATTTTTATCAGCCGTCATATCTGAATCCAGTCCCTTCTTAAGCATGTCCTCTTTCACACAATCCATCCATACTTTCTTCGGTCTTCCTTTACCTTTGTCCACATCCATTCTTAATACTTTATGGTTTATGTCATCTTCTCGTCGCATAACATGTCCATACCACGCTTACCTTTTGTTTCCCAATTTCTCGACCACTGGCTTTCAAACTTTCTCTAATTTACACATTTAAATGAAAAAAATGATTAATAATATTTTTTGTATGAACCTAAAAATTAGTTTATCTAATAGTCTTTTCGTATATCTAATAAAGTTTGGATGGATGGTTGGTATGAAAGTAAATTTGTAGCTCCAAAACAGTTCAACGGATCTGGATAGCATTAGCAACAGAGATAGATTACAGTCTGAAGTAGTGGGGACCAACATTAATTGCCTTCGGACGAAGTCGCGGTCAAGAGCTAGTCTTTTATTGACAGTTCATGGTGTCTGAATGGTTATAATTATTTAAGAGGATTTGTTCAATCTTATATCAATTATTATAATCTCAAGACTTTAAGTTCCTACATAATTAAATCGCAACCGTAGTGCCCCTATCTTGCTCGCATCAAAGAACTTTAAGTGGAACAAGTCTGAGTGACGCTGCAACATCGTTAAAACTTCAACAATTACACTCAAGTTACGTTTCAAAGTTACACGCCATCCCACACTCGTTCACACTTCGTACAACTTCAGTAACAAGCGTCCTGTTTCTTTGTACAGGAGTTCAGATTTAGGGATCCCTTGTACTTCGCCTGGAGGGTGAGACGGGAACAAAGAAGAATACGTACGAAAAGCAAACAAAAAACGAGCGTTTGGAACTTCTAATAGGATGACCAGAAAGAGTACAATCAGTGTCATTCCCTAAATAATCTGTCCGTATTTTAGAAGGCCTACAAATGCTGCGTCTACTTACGCGCCTAAAATAACTATATACTACTAACTTTCGCCCGCGACTCCGTCCTGGTATTGAATAAACCACAAGTAAGTAGCCTATGTTTTCTTACAGAATATCCTCTATATCTATGCCAAATTTCATCGAGATACGTTTAGCGATTTAGGCTACACACATCCATCCATCTAAACTTTCGCGTTTATAATATTAGTAGGATAAGTAAGACATATATGAACTTATTCTTTTTTATGTTCGTTGAGCTAGCGCTTGACTACGATCACATCTGATGAAAGTTTATGATATAACAATAATTTGAAACACTTCGTTAGTTTATTATCGAACTATCTTTCGCCCGCGACTCCGTCCGCGTGGAATTAAAAAAAACAAAAGTGAGTAGCCTATGTGTTCTTTCAGACTATGCTCTACATCTATGCCAAATTTCATCGAGATCGTTCAGCAGTTTAGGCTACAAACTCTAACAAACATCCATCCATCTAAACTTTCACATCTATATATATAAAAGAAAGTCTTGTTAGTTACACCACTTATAACTCAAGAACGGCTTTACCTATATGACTGAAAATTGGTGAGGAGGCAGCTTAGAGCCAGGAGACGGACATAGGATACTATTTATTCCGTTCGACAGCGATGGATGGATGGATGTTTGTTACAATTTGTAGCCTAAACGGGTAAACGGATTTCGATGAAATTTGGTACAGACGTGGAGGATAGTCTGGAAGAACACATAGGCAACTCACTTTTGTTTTTATTAATTCCACGCGGAGGAAGTCGCGGGCGAAAGCTAGTTTATAATATTATTAAGATTAAGGAGCTTTCTCAGCGCTTTACTATTTTAAGAACTTTTACTTTTACCACTAAAAGGTTTATTCAATTCGTTGACTTCTTCGTTGACTACTTCAAAAATATTTTTCTTCATTATATTTACGGAAAACGCACATTTTCCATTTTTATACAACAAAATTAAAAGGTAAAAAATTCAACATTTTAATTTCTACTTAAAAATTTGTAGTTTCCCGAATATTGTGTGTGTTTAAACAAAATTTTAATTTATCAACCAAAATAAATAAACTACAAACATGTAAATATATTTATATTAAGTGCAAAATACTTACTAGAATTTAAACGTGTTAAAAGAAATAATAAAATCCACGTGTTTTTAATCATTTTAACTCTTAACACTAAATTTATTAACACTCAACCAAGTTTTCTCTAGCATTTTATTTTAAAAACACTTTTCAATAATTCACAATCAGGTCCGTTCCCAGTCATGATTCAAATTCCTTTATTCAAAGTTACGAAAGAAACTCCGCGATTTCCCGCTCTTTTCTAACCAACACGTGTGATCACGAACACGTTTCATCTCGGACTGAAAATGTTCCTTGTCCCCTACCATACGTTCTCGCTGTGAACGTTACGTCGAGTTTAATGGAGTGATAGATGGCGCTACTGGAGTGATAAATCGGTGACGTTATGCGAGGGACGCTTTCAGATTTTCGTTTTCTAGACAACGGCCGATGGATAAGGATTTATTACCCCATCTGATGGTTTCATAGATATAAAGTTAATTCAATAAAAAGGCTTTGTGCCTTTCATTTTTACCTCTTTCAATATTATTTACTTTTTTTTTACAAAATTGAAACTATAAGGGTATTACAGCTATACTCGTACATATAACATTTTGGGTAGAGAAAAACGAGCATCATTTTTACCAGCAGTCCATGCTAAATGTGTCCTGCATCGTAACTAAATATTATGTATTTTCATTTTTTTTTATATTTTAATGCCAGTAATTAGAAAAACCTTCATTCTCCTCTTTTAACATCCATTTTGTTTCCAGTTTAAATCTCAGCAACGGTTTCTCGTGTACACTAGAAGTACTCTATTTTAAACAATATAGTACCGAATATCATATTTTAGTAATCAGGATGATTTCCAAAAGTAGGGGTTTTAGATTTCATTTGAATGGGTCTTTCGGTCCTTTGAGAGTCGACTTGAATCATCTTTATAAACCTTTATTAAGGAATTTTATAACCGTTCTCATATTATGGACTTATCTTTAATCTATATTTGTTAATATACCGCGGTTTTATTCCCATCTTATTTATGCCGCTATGCTATCTATAATAATATAGTAAAGCGTAAACACACACTTCTTTGTTGTCTAAGATGTCAGCAATTACAGCATATTTTTGAATAATTCTTTTTTTAATAAAAAGTCCTACACTTACGGCACGCTTTAGGCTATGTATTTTCACGCCATTAAACTAGCTATTCACTTTTGTTTTTTTTAAGTCCACGCGGACGGAGTCGCGGGCGAAAGCTAGTGTTCTGGATAAAAGTCAGTATAAAGTAGACAATTACCGTAACGAAGTAACAGCCCGAGCCGAGGCTCCTGAGGGAGCCCTCGAGTTTACTCATAAACGAGGTTTAGGCTAAGCGCCATCTGCGCTCGGCCACCTCAAGCCCGGTGGCTGTAAATGCCTCTTCAAGGCAAACAGTGACAAATCAGTAGAAAAATAAATATTTCCTATTTTTTATTCACCAATAGTCGTCAAGTTTTGAACCTCTCCTAGTTGAATATTGACTCATCTGAACAATAAAGTTATTTGATAGTCAATTTCTATCATTGAAGCGTTAATGGCTTAATCTATGGTAATAATATAAAGAGGAAAGATTTTTGGGTTTTCGTATGTATTGAAATAACTCAAAAACTACTGGGCCGATTTAAAAAATTCTTCCACCTTTTAAAAGCTACGTTATCTCTGAGTAACCTGTTTTTTATTATTTTTAAATTTCACGCGGACGAAGTCGCAAACAACAATTATGGTTAACAGATTTCTGATCTCGTGGTCGAGGGTTCCACTCCCTAGCTAGTCCCTAGCTAGTTCTAGAGCTTAGTTGGAATTGTATTTTTCATTAAGAAAATATACTTTGTTCAATCATTATATTTAAGCATTAAAATATTGTGATACAGTGATGGAAATATCGCATAATATATGTACATAGTGTTCTTGTCTTAGGCAAAACTTGTATTAAGTACACGAGTCATTAATAGGCTACAAGCACTTATGCACACCTGTAGGCTTGTTAGACTTAAATCGACATATTGTAACAAGATCCTTCCATACTGATACCAATCTTATGTTTACGTATCAAGGACTAATTTTGCTTGAGTATTAATTATTTAACACATAAGAGGACGTAAATTTAATCTTCAAAGTCATATGTACCAATTTTAGCTGAAGACGGCCACATGGCAGCTAATTCAACTGCGCCGGCAGATGGCGCTGCACGACGGCTATTATTGTATGTCATCTCAGTAACGATCTAGTGTTGGGATTACGAAGGATGTATTATCGATATCTTACTAATATTATAAACTAGCTTTCGCCCGCGACTCCGTCCGCGTGGTGTTAAAAAAACAAAAGTAAGTAGCCTATGTGTTCTTCCAGGCTATGCTCTACATCTATGCCAATTTTCATTGAGATCCGTTCAGCAGTTTAGGCTACAAACTCTAATAAATCCATCCATCTAAACGTTCGCAATTATAATATTAGTAAGATAGTAAGATTTAAGTTTGGATGCATGTATGGATGTTAGATTTTTTAGCCTATATTGCAGAACGGATCTCAATGAAATTTGGCATAGATATAGAGGATAGTCTCTAAGAACATATAGGCTACTTACTTATGTTTTTTTTGAATTCCATTCGAACGGAGTATTCTTTTTAATTTTGATGACTTAAGTATAGAACTGAAATTTAATTACTTTGTGAACGCATCGATTCGTTTCAATTTCAATATTAATTAAAGCATTATCAATAATTGAAAATGTTTCAATCGAGTATTAATTTGAGCAAACAAACGTAATCCTAATTGAAATCATATACAATCACGTTACAATTTCAAACTCGAACATGTAATAAATAAAATGTCATTAAAGATACGATAAGCACCTTCATCTGAACATATGTAAAGAGAAATTATAAGTTTGTTCGAAATAACCTTAACAGTGGTAGAGCCCGCTTTAACATCTTAGCACGAATGAGTCCACTCGCCCGGTGCAATGCCACGACCACACAGAAGACAGGCGTGAAGTGGAAGCAATCCCGCGTTTCGTCTGATGAGTGTGGTGCCGGTGGCCCAACTTTAGCCCCTTTCCCGTTCCGCCCTTTTTTATTATATAAGGAAAGGTTTGGATAAGAAAGTGGATTTGATCGTGAAGGAGACGCATAGGAAGGGGAAATATCCTCTTTATGTACGTCTCCTCCTCCGTCGATTTAGGGTAGGAAACGCGTCTGCAATTGCGGATGTCTATGGGCAGCGGTCGCTTCGCCATTTCGGCGAATTTAGGTGGCCGCTTGCTCGTTTGCCACCTTATCGTATAAAAAAAAACCTTAAAAACTACATGATTTTAAATGCGAATAACCTAGGTTAGCTTACTATGTCATCATCACCATCATCATAGTAGAGACTTGGGATGGCCTGGGTCTAGTCCAGTAAACAATCTCAAAAATATATCGATATAGTACGGACAACACTAGAAAAAGCTTGCTGTCTAAAAGCTATTAGTAGTTGGCGTTGGGCCGCACCTGCGACTGTCATTTCCTACGGAGAGATTACATACCATCCAAGGCGTTTTAGCCTTAGGATGTTGAACGGATGTCTATCACCCATTTCAGCGTACAGTGTGAATACGCGGAAAATATAATCTCCTCTAAATAATTCAGATCTCTCTGGTTTTATATTACACTGTGAACACATAGACAAGTGTATTCAACACATTCTGAAGGGTTAGCACAGTACCACTTTTCCATACATCTCTCTCAGCTGTTATCGATGTACGATCAACTAGACGAAGCCTTTGAGTTTTTACCTGTAATTCCTTAAACCGGTCTTTATACTCGTAAAATACATTGAACTATACAAATGTACAGTCCAAAAGGAGTCTTATTTGCATGTTACTATTGTACCAACATAATAAAAATTATCAATATTCATTAAAATCTATACTGATATTATAAAGAGGAAAGATTTGTATTTTTGTATGTATTGTAATAACTAAAAAATTCTGGGCCGATTTTAAAAATTCTTTCACCTTTAGAAATATCTGTAACATTCATTATTTTTAAATTTCATGCGGACGGAGTCGCGGGCAAAAGGTGGTGTAATATAAACAAGAGACGGAAGGTGATGGGAGTAAATAGGGAGTAAGAGAAGTTATGCCCATCTGTTAAAGTATTTATATAATGTCACTGGCAAATCGTGAATACTGTCCGTTTAAGAATTGCCAGTGACTGTACATGAACAAATTACTGTTCTTTTATATTTGTCATATTATTAAAACTAGCTTTCACCCGCGACTTCGTTCGCGTGAAATTAAAAAAAAAGTAGCCTATGTGTTCTTTTAGACTATTCTCTACATCTATGTCAAATTTCATCCATATCCGTTCAGCCGTTTAGGCTGCAAACTCTAACAAACATCCATCTATCCATCCATCCATCCAACCATCTAAACTTTCGCATTTATAATATTATAATAATAGTATATAATATAATTAAGATCTATGATGTAATAAGTAAGTTATATGGATGCGATATTTATAACTGCAAGACACTCCAGTTCTTAAAGATGTTACGCTTCGGAATATTCAATTATGGGAGTAGTTAAGAGTTTTTCCAGCGCTACGTTTAAAATAATATTTTCAAGCAATAAGAAGCTTATATTCTGAGATTCGAGCATACTTTTCTATGAGTGTAATAAATAGTGGATCTTTTCATTGATGCATTAAAAAGATTTGAGATGAAGGGAAATTCGCGACTCATTTTGATTCTAGTACCTTAGTTGTTAAGTTAGTAATCTTATGTAGTAGTGCTCGTTAGAATCTTTATTTTAATAAATCGGTTTGTAAATTCAAAATTTTTATTAGATAGTGGTTTTTCATATTAGCGTATTTATATACAAACTTATTACCTTAGCAGATAATCTGTAAGAACGTTAGAATTGTTAAAACGCGTGTGTGTAACCCGCTTTAGTTTCATCATTCCAGTATAAAGTAAGGGTCTAGACGAAACCCTTCTTATCATCTTACCGTTACGTTGATCCTCGGCATCCTTTAAGTCACTTAAGGGATTTAAGACTTTGAACGTCAATTAAATTTTACGTCGCAAAGTGCTTTATAATGTTTATTTTTAAATTTCCTTTTTATTGAATTACGTGTATAATTTGATTTTTGTTGATTGAGGGTATTTTAGGAACCTAAGCGAAAAACCGGAGCTTAATCGGAACGAACGCGGCTTACTGACAGACAAAGGTCAAACATATTAAATTTTTTTTTTTCGTGATCAGTAACGCAAATATGTCCTGTCTACGAAATATTTTTTTTATATTTCATATAGGCACTCCAATATTTATTTGTATAGATAGATAGATTTGGTAAAACAAGTAAAATTCTTTGAACTGTGAATCCTTGAGACGGAATTGCGCGGTTTATTTTAGAGTCTTTTATTAACTTTTTTTAAAGAATTTATCGTCTAAGACGCTACAGTGAAGACGCTACGTTTTTAATTATCCGTTTACCAAACTACTTGAGAGTTGAACGGAAATTGCAAATTAAAATATCGGACGGGAGAAAATTTTAATTAGTCTTTTTTTCAACAGTCTTCGAATTAATTTTCTTTTCAACATTCTATCACAGATAAAAAAGTGATACCTTAGAGACCAGAAGAACTTAAAGAAAATGTTTTTGTAAATTATTTTGTAAATTATTTTATTACATGTATACCTTAAAGATTAATAATAAAAACGGTTACAATTGCGTTATACGACATAATTATTAAAATTTCTTCTCATAATGGAAGAAGGCATTTGGTCCCCAGTTGCCTTTGCTATACGGCGCGTCGATCTTCGAAGCACCGACGTTAGCACTGAAGGAAGATGTTGGTGTTTGGTGCAGCTTTAGCCCTGAAGAGATGGAGTAATCGGTTCTTTGTGCGATCGGTATTCGAGCCACAGAGGCACCAGCGTGAGCAATGTCTCTAAAAAAACAAATCAATATATTAACCTATTGACAAAGGTTATATTATCTGTTCTTACGTTAGTAATTTCTGAAGAGTTTAAAGTGTTTTCGTTTGAGATTTCGATATAATTACTATGGACATATTGTTTTTAAGAGGATAAGCGTAAGTGCGAGTAAAATCAGATATGACAGTTGATGTTTATCGCTTACAGACAAATTACGTACGCTGCATCTTCTTACAAATAATTTATTAGGTAGCAGTGAGCCCAAACGACGGGATATTGATAATCAATTAGCCGTCTAGCGACGTTTTATTCACACACACTTTTAAAGCTACGTCATATTGGATATTGTTTTGCGTCGTCTTCATACGTACAAAACGTTCAACGATTGTAGCTTTAAGGACGAACACCGCGACATTCCACGATAGAACTATGTTGAATCTCTGTAGCGAAAATTGCAGGATAGTGAACAAAAACTTGTTAAAAAACTTACTTGTATTGATAATTCACGCCAGCTCCATGAGTAGAATAGTTTGGGGTTGGTCCCATTGGGAAATTCTTCGTGCTAAAGGCATTGACGTCGACTTTATGGTCACCCTTATGTAGGACATTAAGGTTACCAGCGGCGGTAACTTGGTTGCCGAAATTCGGCCGGTGTGTTGCGCTTAAACCGGCGCTGTGACCAGACCTGCACAAATTTGACTTATTTTATACAAATACTATAATACAATGATATTAAACAAAATTACGCAGTGTGCTAGTGAGATATCATTTAGTTTTACCTATGCTCACTGGTTCAGAATATCATCATCATCATTTCCCCTACCTTATCCTACTCCCGTAGGGTCGGCGCTCCAAGTTTTCGTCCTCCAAATAACTTTATCATCCATCATCTCAGTCATCATTCCCTTCTTGATCATGTCTCCTTTCACGCAATTCATCCATCTCTTTCTAGGTCTACCTCCACACTCAACTAATGTCCTTCTTGTTACATGCGATTCATCCTTTCAGATAACTGGACTTATATGTTGCTATGCCAACATATAATTACAATGTGTAAAATAGATTAAAATTCAAAATCGGACAAAATTATAATAAAAGCTCACTCGCTAAAGACTCCGAGGCTTGCTGAAGCTGCGTCGTAAGACGGGCCAATTGGTTTCGGAACATTTCCGGCATCTCTATATCCCTCCACTGAAGCAGATCCAAAAACACTACCTTTTGTAAAAGATAGACCTACATCTTTACTTTTATCAAGATTTTGGACACCGTTCACTTCAAGAGGCATGGTTTCAAATTAATGGCAATAATTGTGAATTTGAAAAAGACGAAGAACTTTGTTAAAACTGGCAACAGACTAAATGTTCAGAATAAGCGAACTGATTAATATAGTTACAAGTGAATGGTGGTACAGGGAATCCCCGTACGAAGGGACAGTCAGCAAAACAAAATGATGGCGTAATTAGTATTAAATAAAATCTGATAACATTTTTAAGGTCTATCCTCAATTTATCCAAAGCATTGACATTATTATATATTTTTTACAATCTAATATGTAAGTTGTACCTATAAATTCTAATCGTCATGACAGTAAAATTTAATAATACCACCTAGTATAAGTTTTTAAAACTTTTTAATTTCTTTGATTTCGTTCATTAAAAATGTTTTAAGTGTGACTAATAAGTTTAAACAATTATAACTTGTACCTTATTCAGTATTTTATACTGTCTGTACCTTGCTCCTGTCTGGTAACTGCTCTGACTCAACAGATATATTTAGCTCCGGGGACTTATTCCATCCTTTGTATAGAGATATCATATTTTGGATATCAACATGTTTATCACGGGACTGTACCAATTTAACATCATTCGTTTTAATACACAGAAAAATACTATTACAATTTCATTTCCTAATTTTAGTCTATTTTTAGTCTTTGACTGACGGTGGATGAGACGCATAGGAAGGAGAAATGTCCATTTTTGTGCGTCTCCTCCTC
>LD689021.1:2011715-2023790 GCA_003118335.3 Papilio memnon
CTCATATTTCATAGATTGCCTCCAATCACTTTCTAGGGATGGGAAAGGTGTCGATAATTGGGAGATGGACATCTAATTTTATTGTCGATAGTCCTTCTTCCCACCATAAAGTTTCGTTTTTAAATTGATTTTTTTTAATAGAAATTGAATTATTTGATATCTAAGGTAAAACGAGAAGGTCGGTAAAAAAGAGTATAGTTTTAAGAACAATTGTAATAAACAAAATGTTTCAATTAGTTATTGCAAATAAATTTTGATAAACAGCCCAATGTAAGTAGAGTAAAAAAATCGAATCTGCTTGAAGTAAAAAAGTAAGTGGCAAAGTTGTTTAAGTAGTAATGTCTATACTAATATTATAAAGAGGAAAACTTTGTTTGTTTGATTGTATTGAATAGGCGCAATAACTACTGGGTCGATTTTAAAAATTCTTTACCGTTAGAAAGATAATTAATCCATGAGTAACATAGGCTATATATTATATTTCATTTCTTTTTTATTACTCTTAAATTACACGCGGATGGAGTCGCGGGCAAAAGCTAGTCTTGATATAATCTGACTTAATCTGATTTTCGGTTTGTTGATATAAGTCCGGCGAAGATATCTTTAAAATAAATCAAAAGACATTTATTTAGCTCCTTCAATTTCGATAAGTCTCGTCCAACACTGATTCCTAGAAAGGTTTATTTATTATGTTACATAAAGCTGAGTTTACACAAAAATCTTGCTTCTTTATAAAGCGGCGGTTACAATAAATTTAATTTGATATAATACCGCGTTTCTTCAAACTTCCAAAATCATCTATACTAATATTATAAAGAGGAAAACTTTGTATTTTTGTATGTATTTGATTCATCCAAAAACTACTGGGCCGATTTTAAAAATTCTTTCACCATTAGAAAGGTAATTTATCTGTGAGTAACATAGGCTATATTATTACTTATATTAAGGAACTATTAATAAACAGCGTATTTCTGGACCCCGGCGTTAAAAAATTACTAAATTTTAACTTTACTCGGCTTACGCTGATTAATTTTTTAGAAGAGAAGAGAGATAACCAAACTTTTCTACAAAGCAAGCAAACAGTTCGTATAAAATGCATTTGTTATACTATAAACAAGATGTTAAAAGTCCAATTTGCGGCGAACAGTTGTCGATCACGCACGGACCGGTCGCGATAGCCGAGTAAAAGGGAACATTCACTCTCACTACAGATTCATAACACAAGCCTCAATTGTGATCACCTTCCGTATTCATTAACTTTCAATGTTTTTTATTTTGTTTTTAAAAAACGCTTTATGTAATTCAATGTGCAATGTGAATGCCGCTTTATGCTTGTTTGTTAAACCTTTCACCTGTTTTAAGTTGATTGGATTGCAGTTATTTTAGAAAGAAAAGACGATCAAGTGATGCTGGTCAAATATTTGAAGACATATTTTATTATTGAAGGTTTCAATAATAGAACTTTTATTTGTAAAGTCTCGATTCATAAAATTAAAGCTTTTGTTATAAGATTCTCAACGGTTCAAAGTATTTTGTTAATTAATAATCTATGCTAGTATAATAAAGCGTAAACACACACGTCTTTGTTGCCTAAGATGTCAGCAATTACAGCATATTTTTAATTAATTCTTTTTTTAAGAAAAAGCCCTACAATTACGTCACGCTTTAGGCTGTATATTTTCACGCCATTAAACTTAGGGGGTAAATATTTTGGATAAAAACCCTAATGTGGGAAAGAGACCATAAGTTGCTGTCAACATCAAGGAAGCAAGATTGCCATGGTTTGTCATCATGTCATGTCATTTTAACATTTGCTATTGATAATTTGACAAATGTAGGTAAACAATGAAATAAAGTTTTTATAGTTTCACGCGGATGAAGCCGCAAGGGAACAGCTAGTACCTTATAAATGTTAAAGTTTACATGGATGGATGTTAGAAGTTTTTAGAAGTTATTGCCGGGACGGCTAATGGATCTCGATGCAATTTAGCACAGATGTAGAACATAGTCTGGAAGACATAGGCTTTTACTTTTGTTTTATTCCACAGGGACGGTATCACGGGCAAAAGTTATTGAACAATCGTAAACAATATAAAAATAACGATTATCAGTTCACAAAATTCATTAATAAAAAGGTATAAGGTTCCCTAGACCGTAAATGCTGTAATTGATATTTCTTAACCGAACATTTCTTGTGAAACATCGTTTGATTCTGATAGCTTCACGGTCTGTCTATCGCGGTTATATCAATCACTTTTTGAATAACACGAATTTATTACAGATTTTGTACAATATTACATCATAAACCGAAGTGACACTTTTAACCACGTGAAGTTTGTCTATAAAAAGTATATAGCGACATCAAAGGTTGCGATTTGACTTAATGGGAAAATATCAAATATTGTACAACATTGTATAAGTTTAACGGCTGAACACTGAAACGAATAAATAGTTCGCTTTGTAAGCGCCGCTTACAATCTGACAAGGTCAAAAAGTTTAATGAATGTTTAAAGTTTAAGCGTGACCTTTGATGATCACGATTATTTAAATTTCGTTTCAGTAATCGGCCGCTAGACTACAAACATATTGTGTCGTGATATAATGTCGCATAGAATCGCGTTCATTTACTCAGGATATGTAACGATGCATAGTTATTAAAACGTAGAGTGAAATGAATTGATTCTCTAAGTGTGAAAACAAGGTCGGTAGCGAAGTGAAAGTTGTGCAGAGTGAATGTGTGCTGAGCTTGGATGCACTTCTTTGACGGATGTCGGGCGTTTCAGTTACCTAATCGTAATTACTTAGAGATACTAGATTGCTTGTTATATCACATTGTGTAGCAGTTTTGTTTAGTTGAAGCAATCGAATGGCATGCTCGACAGGTTTAAATTACCATCAGAATATGGACTAAATTTGATAGACTATCGTAATTTAATTAACTACGAACACTCACTATAATAAATTAATGTAATAATTCAAAGAGTTTTTATAACTAAGATGTTTCTAAGCTTCAACCTTTTCTTATCAAGTTTATTTCATCGTTTCAGTTGTGTATTTTGGCGTTAGCAGTTGCATCATGCAAGGCTGGATATGAAGCAAGCGAGTTCTCAAGCAGCGGAGCGGGAGATCACAGTGGGTACGACGGGAACTCTGGAGGAGGTCACAACTTTGTCCCTATTACTGGTGGAGGACAAGACTTCTCTGGCGGTAATGGTCAAGGCCATACCCTTGCACTCACCCAAGGATCGGGACATGATTTCTCTGGAGGACAACTAAGCCACGACGAGGGAAATAATCTAGGAGGTCACGAAGCTATTGCTTTTGGAGGTCATGGTGGGGGATCTTTTGGTGGCGATTCATATCTACAAGCGGCACATGATCTAGGCGGCAATGGGGCTGGATTGGCTGATTTTGGAGGCCAGGGCCATGGATTCGGCGGCAATGGAGGTGGACAAGTTGGACATGTAGGCCAGTTCGTTGCTCAAGGTGATCTAGGAGGCCATGGAGGTTTTAATGGCGGTTCCGATGAGCACGAAGGAAACTCGGGTGGATACGGAGGACAATCTGACGGCCATGGGGCTCAAGTTCAAACTTTCGTCCTCCAGGATGGCGGACATGATTTCGGTGATCAAGGTCAGGGTTTCGGAGGTTCCGGTTTCGAAGGTCAAGGATTTGATGGCCATTCTCAAGCTATACCAGTTGGCGAGCATGTTGACGAAGAACATCCTGTAGCGGTACCTTTGTACAAACATGTTACTTACCCTATCCACAAGCCGATTCATGTTAATGTGCCAAAACCCATCTTAGTTGGAGTACCCCAGCCATACCCAGTAAAGGTACCAGTTCATAAACCTGTTGCTGTGCCCGTTGAAACTGAAATATCCATTCCAGTTGAGAAGGTTGTGCCATACCCTGTTGTGAAACACGTTCCTTACCCCGTTGAAAAGCACGTGCCAATTAAAGTAGAGAAGACTGTGACCGTCCATGTACCTCAGCCTTACCCAGTTAAGATCCCCGTCTACAAAACGATTCATCATCATAAAGGTCACTAAGGCCTTGATGTAGCAACTCGTGTCATGTGTGCGTCAATTTGTGTTTGCTTGTCTTGTAAATATTGTTATCTAATTTTAAGTCATTTTCAACTGTCTTCATGTTGTAGTTGATTTATTTATTGTATGGTAGTTGTTGTGTTTGTTAAATATACGAAATTGTTACCTGTTATTTGGTTGTTTGGAATAATTTTACCTTTTTTGTGCAATGTTGCTATCTAAACTACATAAACTATCGGCCAGTATTTTTAACTTTTCATACTGTATAAGAGAATTGATGTTCAAGACGTCTTAGTAATAACTTTCCTTAGTTTTAACAATTAATTCTAATACCAGCGCGTATCATCCGTCGATCACATCACCACTTATACTTCAATAATACGTAATTGATATTTAATATGCTCGCTATACGCCGAAAATACATCCATATGTATTGTGAAGTCTCGACACTGGGGCTTTGAGTAAATCCTCTATTGAGATTTATCGACTTCCAAACGACATTGCGAGCTGAGAGTATAATACGAAATCGAATTATGTTACGATGCTCAAGGAAATTTTCAATTTTCATCTGAATTGCATCTTAGAACCTTTGAGAATTAGGATTCTTAGAAACAGCCTGCTTTCTTTGTGGAATACGTTTGACTTATCGATAAGAACATCAACGTTATTTCTTATAATATTTTGGTTATAAGACTAATTATAATTTAGTTATTCCAAATGTATTTCTAAACATTTTAAGACTTGCTTTTGCTCGCGGTTTCGTCTAGTAATAAATATAGCCGAAGTTATTCGAATACATTCCAGTAAGATGAAAGAATTTTTGAAATCGAGTCCAGTACTTCTTGGATATAAAAACTACTATTATCCAGGTTTCATAGAGTTTCTGATAAATGAATCTATGTAACAGCGTTTTTAGATTATTAGTTCTGCGAAAATCCCTTACTAGGATTTCTAGACATCCATATGACGCTAGCTCTGATGTACTATAAAATGGCATTGAATAAGGATTTGCGTACGAAGTTCTGCAATTTGTATATAATTCACTGTTTGCAAAATAAACATAATTGTATTGTGTACATTTCTTTTTACACGTCCTTCTGTAATGGCGTAATTTGAACATTAAAAAATATGAAGCTATCTAATAATATAAATTAATTAATTGATTAATCGTTTGTTCTGGAAAGAGCTCAACAACTATGAAATTCATTTCAAAGATTATTTAACCAATATTATAAGTAACTTGGGTTGATGTTATTAAAAATTCTAGAGGATCACTCTATGTCGTTAGTAAGTTTATACAATGTATATTCTGAGAGTTCTTAAGCAGAACAATAAACAAGGCTCCAAAATTATCTCGAAATTGTACTTTAACTCTAACAAGAAGTCACAAAATGTCAAAGTTTGGTGCATTCTTATGAGATTCAAATTATATTTTACAAATCACTAGCTTTCGCCCGCGACTCCGTCCACGTGGAATTTAAAGAAACAAAAGTGAGTAGCCTATGTGTTCTTCCAGACTATCCTCTATATCTATACCAAATTTCATCGAAATTCGTTCAGCCGTTTAGGCTACAAATTCTAACAAACATCCATCCATCCATCTAAACTTTCACATTTATGACATTAGTATGATAGTATGATTACCTGATGATCTAAATACGAATATTTGTGATAGTTGGGAGAACATATTCGTAACGTAGTCGACCAAATTTGTTTGAGATTTGTAAATGCACGACCTTACGAAAACGATATTACGAATATTCATGTTAAGCCCACTGATGAATCAATTGAGCTAGGACAAGCAATACTTAGTACGTCTTCTGCATCGAGAAATTGATAACTAAGCGGTAAGGCGTAAGTTCTAGAAAATAAATAAATCGTATTAGCGTAAAATGTAATATTTGTATCTTAAAGGTAGCTCAGTAAGAAATGGATATATGAAAAAAATAACCGTCTTCAATTAGGTCTTTTATAGTACAAGGCGAGAAAATACATTTTGTCGATATCGACATTGTTTTTAACAGCCCTATTTCTTTATCCTAAAAGTGTCCTCTATTCAAATTTGGAGCACGACATCATTTGGACGCGGCCATTGATATGAGCTATGAGTTTTTTGCGAGCTCCCTATGCTAAGATGTCCAATAAACCCTCTCCAATGCTGGCTCGTGATGGTCTAATACTTTCTATACGATTTCACTGCAATAGTCTGCCATAGGTACAGTTCAGGACGTATATTTCCTACCCACTTTGGTGAATGTCATTTGACGCTCATATTGCTATTAGATTTTAAAATTGCAAACGATAATTTAGAATAATTTTTCGTTTACTGTAAAATATCGTTAATGCTAAGTTTACTAAGAACAATATTTTTAATACGACATACATATGTAGATAAATGTGGATAAAGCGAAATTGGTTTGTAGGATCATGACAAATGTAAGTAATCTGCCTACCCTTCTGAGTTACGGGCGTGAGTTTAATTGTTGTAACTTCGTATCTAAATATTATTATTTTTGTTACGATGTTTATCGATAAGCAAAAATTATCGCACAACACTATTCCACGTCCTAAATGAGGGTTTTATTCAAATTTGAAGTAAGATGAAACTTCGGACGCCGCTCCTATAATATAACCCAGAAATGTTTGTTAATTCCCAATGGAAGAATTCATTATTCAAATGTTACTTATAATATACATTGAGGACAAATGTGGTTTGAAAGATAATCTTAAGGTGTGTTAATTCGTGCTGTATAACTCCTAATATTTAGAAGTGTACAGTTGCCGGCGTTAGAAAAAGGCGCGGTTAGGCGTCCAAGGCGCTGAACTGAAGGGCATCAAATTTCACAATCCCTTCTTAAAGTTGTCTACTATCAAAAACATGTCAGCACATCAGACAAAAAAGAAAATGTTCGTTTTCCTCGTGCCTTAGGAATGATTTTCTAAAGCATTTTTGAAAGCAAATTTTAATTACAATTTTACAAATAGAAGGTAATGCGCCTGTGGAAAATTAGCCGCAATTTTCATTTGACACATTAGCATAGGCGCAGTTTGTGGAGAGTTTGCATACTAAATCATTTTAACGTCGCAACGCCGTGCGGACTGATAAAACTCTACCGCCCGGTGCTATTTCACCACACAAATTAATCTTTCCCTCTTGAACAGGGAATGAAATTATTTCTACTGTGAATAAATTATTTATTTATCTATTTTTTAGTAGATGAAACTCATCATTGTGCCCCAAGCTATTGTTTACCAGGTTTTCGTTCTCCAGATAGATCTGTCATGTTACCTTTCGGAATCCATCCACGTCTTCCTCGACCTTACGCTTTTATGTACCCTCTATCCATTATACTAAATTAATTTTCAATTATGATATTTTTGGTAGACGAAACTATTACAACAATTTCAATAATAAATATTTTATAACAAACATTATTAAGCTAAGATAAGATTGCAAATCATATGTCTAGCGTATTAAAGTATAGTAAAAGTAGATAAGTAAAAAGGGGGTATTTTATAATTCACATAATTTAAACAGTTTATTTTTTTAACTTTTGCCTATTGTGTTGTAAACAGTTACGGTCGTTTTACGACAGCCGATGTTTCTTCGCACCTAATAAAACATCCCCTCGAGTAATATTTTCTTTGAGCTTTGTAATTCACTTATTCTTTATTGCGGTTACGGAGGCGTATTTAAAATTTGTTTGAACAATTTTTTGTCGAAAAACCTTTTATACTGGTGTGAAGACGCTTTGTCGATGGCCTTATGACGTCACGCGTTTACAAACCAATGCAGGATGCGGATAAATTAGTTGGAGGGGGAGTCATCATGAACGCACGATTAATGTTTTTAAGTAAAAAACAAAACACCAGTAACAATTCTTACAGCTCCGGAGATATCACTGGCATGAAGGAATTTTTATTAAAAAGTTATTTCCACAGTTAAAGTAGGGAGGCTTTAGAATTCGAAATTCAAATTATTCCATGCATTTGCATGGGCACAGCTGTCGGGGTGTTTCAATTTCTAATCCGTTATCTCGCGCTGCGAGTCAGCTCGCTTGACAGCCAATAAAACAGCCCCTTTCGAAGTTAAACAAGCAATACAATGGATTTATGTTTAATTTAAATATGTAACACGAGTGACAGAAAGTAGACGTTAAGTCAAGAGGAAGAGAGTTTAAGTGAAGAAAAGTAGAACACATAAGAGATTGTTAAAACTAAGAACGATGCCGTCCTTAAGTTATGATGATGAACACAATATTATTCTTAATTTAAATTTTAAGGTTATTAAAATAGACGCGTGAAGATAACAGCAGGATATAGTGGATTTTTTATTGAATTTGTCATAAATATTATAACAATAAACTTTAAACATACACAATAAAGAGGCTGCTTTTTGCAAGTTTTTAAATTATCATTTGAAATGTAATTTTGTAGAAGCTATGAGAAGTCAAGATGGTATGAAGTTAATTTCTATCCATTTTAATATCAGTACAGAAATGTCTAAAAGGAGAAACAGAAATATTTAAGTACTATCTACTGATGTTTTCGGAATGTCCTAGATTTTATTGAAGTTCTTCGCACTTTTATTAGAAATTTTTTAGGATGACGGGTGATGGATCCGCTTTCAAATTCCTTAACGATTATTGTAATTTTCAAAGAAACATTTTGTCCGCATCAAAAATAGATTGTTTATGTTAAGCATTATTTTATTATAATATAAAATTGCCGAATCTAAAACATTATAGCTGCTATACGTCAATGTTAAGCACAAATCGTTTAAAATAATAGTATTTCGACAATTTCAGCAAGTTGTGCAGAATACGGAATTTTCGGCCACTCCGAAGTGACCGACAGTTGTGCGGAAAATTGACGAAAAAAATTCTAACATTTCCCCCAACGGTCACGTACAAATGACGTTATGGCATAAATTTGAATAGTACCCACATTTAAGACGTAGCCCGACGGAACGTTTCGAAAATTCTAGAATGCATAAATTTTCGATAGACGAAAAATATACATAGCAATAATTCACACGTAAAATAGACTTTTGACTGAAACTTCGAGTCATCATCATGTCTTTATCTACCCATTGCTCCACATGAGCCTTTCCCAGTGCCTGCCACGGACTGAGATCCTTCTGCATCCGACGAATCTATTGAAAATTACATTTTACTGTAACTAACACAACAGCAATCAGCAGGGCCTCCCTGAAGAGGAAACTGAGAAATTTGTTATTAATGTAATTAAATGTTCACATTTCATTTTATTTTTCATCAGTTCATATGAATACAAAAAAAAAATAGTTAAGGTTTTTTTGCTGTATTTACTACTTATAATTTTTGTTTTTTCATTTGATTTGTATACTATGTTTTTCTTTAGTTCATTGTAATTTTGCATGCTAATATGTATAAATGATTAATAGGTGCGATGCCTATAAATTTGGCATAGATGTAGAGGATGATAGTCTGGAAGAACACATAGGCTACTTGCTTTTGTTTTTTTTAATTCCGCGCGGACGGAGTCGCGGGCGAAAGCTAGTGAATAAATAAAAATGAATGATGTAGATATAGATTGTCGACACAATTCTTAACTAAAAGTAAACAAAACATCTTGCGTCACACAATTTCGCTGTCGGTTTTGTGGTCGCCTGTAAATTGCCTCGTGGTTATTCTCACAATGATTTCCCTTTACGCGGTAATTATTATTTCCGATGAATACTGGGAAGATGCATTAATTACTGATTCGCCTTTTTATCCTCCCACTTGGGGAATTAATATAATAGTCATAAGTATGTAATACATTGCATTGAATATTATTAATTGTTTATATTTATACTATTTTCCGCAACTTTGCGCAGAATAAAGAAAACAGTTGAAGAGTTTATCTTTTTTTATTCGAGAACATTTTCTATATCTATACTTCTTTACTAATATTATAAAGAGGAAAGATTTGTATTTTTGTATTGCAATAACTCAAAAACTACTGGATCGATTTTAAAATTTCTTTCACCATTACAAAGGTAATTTATCTGTGAGTAACATAGGCTATATTTTTTAAATCCACGCGGGCTAAGTCGCGAGCAACAGCTAGTTTGAAATAATTTAAATATATTATGTTGAGCTGCGGAGTTATCGAGTATACATTTATATCAAGAGTAACCCACGGGAACCGAACACAATTCCGGGATCACAGGTAACCTACGCATTCTTCCAGACAGTGTTCTTATACCACATCTCGGGGAATCCATCAAAACTTTCGCATTTATATTATTACTAGCTGTTGCTCGCGAATCGCCCGCGTGGAATTAAAAAAATAGAGCCTAAGTTCGTCACAGATAAATCACCTTTCTAACGGTGAAAGAATTTTTAAAATCGACCCAGTAGTTTACGAGTTATTTCAATACATACAAAAATACAAATATTTACTCTTTATAATATTAGTATAGACTACGAAGTAAGATTTCGTCATGCCCTATAAATCTTATATTGTTAAGATGGCCTGACAAGTTCCTAAATCACGCTATTCGTGGCTATGTTTGTGTATATGTGTTAAGTAGAATTCATACAATAAAATAATTGTCACAGTAAATTGTAGTTACAGGAAAATGTCAGCTTCATTTCTGTCTAAAGCATAACATTTCTCTACACTTCACAAAAATGTCTCGAATACGACTTTAAAACTGGAAACGCTATAACATGTCATATTCTGAATGCCGCAAACATTGTCAGGCTGCGAGTTTTAAAAAGAGTAATAAAGTTTAGAAAACACCTCATAAATTATATCCTTCTTTCCGTGATAAAGCACGTTTTATTTATCACATTAATTTACGTTATACGGTTATACGTTTTTAAGTAATTTTCCGTACGAAAATGTAAAAAAAACATACAGGTGAATTGACTACCTCCTTCTTTTGGGATATTGGTCAAAAAACACAATTATGAGCACATTACGTATAACTGACAGACAATAATCGTATTTACAATACTTCGATCAATGAATGTGGATGGCTACAAAGGAAGAGGAAGACTGAAGAAAGTATGGATGGATTGTGTGAAAGAGGATATGCTTAAGAAGGGAGTGAATTCAGATATGACGGCTGATAGAAATGTATGGAAGAGTAGCACATACTGTGCCGACCCTCCGTAAGGGATAAGGGCAAGTTGGTGTATGCAATACTACGATGGCGATTTCTACGCGAAATAAAAAGATTTTAATAAATATAGCCTATGTCACTTAGTGTTAATGTAGCTTTTTAATTGTATAAGATTTTTTTAATCGATCTAGTAGTTTTTGAGTTTACTCGTTACATCAATACAAATGTTTCCACTTTATAATATTAGTATAGATATATTTTTATTATAAAAGCACATTGCTCTTAACATTTATAACTTTTTCATATTTAAAATAAAATTTATGTTGGACATAAATCTACAATCAGTTTGCGGAAGTGGCGTGAAAATGAAAAGAAAGAAGCCGGAAATTGAAACCGGACGATGTAATGAAAAACTGAGATACTGTATAGTTGGGAAAAAAGGCCAATTTATAGCATTATATACCGAAGAAATAATGGAAATAAATTGATTGAATGTGGATGACTACAAAGGCAGAGGAAGACCGAAGTAAGTATGGATGGATTGTGTGAACGAGGATATGGTTAAGAAGGGAGTGGATTTAGATATGACGGCTGATAGAGACGTATGGCAGAGTAACACATACTGTGCTGACCCTCCGTAAGGGATAAGGGCAAGTTGATGATGATGAAATAATGCAAATAAATCTATAATTTTCCTATTAATTCTTCTTTTAACTTAACTTAATTAAAACTCTACTGTATTAATTCAATTGCAAACAACGTTTATAAGAACATAACAATTATTATAAATTGCTTAACAAAATGGATCTTCCCATCTTTTGGGATTCACAAAAGATGAGTGGATGACCTCCAGAAAACAGCTGGTCCAGTATGGACCCATTTAGCAAAAGACAAAAATGCGTGGAAATCGTTAGAGGAGGCCTTTGTCGG
>LD689021.1:2048890-2059029 GCA_003118335.3 Papilio memnon
GTCGTGGTATTGCACCGGGCGAGCCGACCCTTTCGTGCTAAGATGTTAAAGCGGGCTCTACCACTGTTAAACACTGTGGTGTTTATTCAGTATAGGAAACTTAGGCGATAGTTGGATTTGGATCGTAAACTGTTAGAGTACATGTTAGTTCAATTACCGAACGCAATTCCGAGCAGAGTCCAAATGGAATCGCTTAACATTGAGCCATGTGTTGATTACAGTATTGGTAGAGCAAACTATAGTTTGACTGAGTTTAGACAGTTAGGAAGAATAGGTACTTTTTAAAATAGTATGTTTTTTCTTTGATCAGATGAATTATCTAACCACAATCTTATCTTACTTCTTACTAATATTATAAATGCGAAAGTTTAGATGGTTGGATAGAGCGATGGATGGATGGATGGATGTTTGTTAGAGTTTGTAGCCTAAAACGCTGAACGGATTACGGTGAAATTTGGTATAGATGTAGAGGATAGTCTGGAAGAACACATAGGCTACTGAATTTTGTTTTTTTTTTAATTCCACGCGGACGGAGTCGCGGGCGAAAGCTAGTATATCATAAATGCGAAAGTTTGGATGGATGGTTGTTTGTTAGTTTGTAGCCTAAAGTGCTGAAAGGATCTCGATGAAATTTGGCATAGATGGAGAGGATAGTCTGGAAGAACATACATATAGTCTACACATTTTTTTTAGTTCCACGCGGACGGAGTCGCTTGCGAAAGCTAGTAATCGAATATTAATAATTTAATAAGAAATTACTCTTAAATTTTAATTATAGTAATAAAATAGTAATATCCTGCAAAATTATACTAATATTATAAATGCGAAGGTTTAGATGGATGGATGGATGTTTGTTATAGTTTGTAGCCTAAACGGCTGAACGGATTTCGATGAAATTTGGCATAGATGGAGAGGATAGTCTGGAAGAACACATAGGCTACTTACTTTTGTTTTTTATTCCACGCGAACGGAGTCATGGGCGAAAGCTAGTTAAACATAACACAAATGTAGCGCGCATTTAATCATCAAATCCATTATATGATGAAGAGTCAGTTTCATTTCGCTTTTTATGAAACCGTTGTTAGTAAAGTTGTACGTTGTAAATATTAAAATTAAAAAATAAAGTACGTAAAATTTGATTCAAGGATTTTTCAGAAAAAATAGTCCAATTTTAAAAAAATACGTTTTTTTTTGTTATTTCAAGTACATTTGCATAGCCAAACAATAACAAAGTTTTGAAATATTACCCTAACAAAGCTGGGTCGCTTATTCGACTTAATTCCTATTCTTTTTATCAGAATTACATATTTTTTAATTTCGTTTTAGAAAAAAATATTTTTGAAATGTTACGTACTGTTAATCTTAATAAAATAAATAATAATATTGCAAATATAAAGGTAACGGAACTAATTAGAAGGACTAATTTTATTTCGTAATACTCAGTCCATGATAAGTTGGCAGCGGGGGCACGCAAGTGCTTCGCACCGCCGTGACGGAGGACGTATTGTATCCACCAGATGGCGCGCTCCAGCGGCGTCTGAGGCTGGTCTTGCATCAGAGTCCGTAACCTCACAATATTATCTCGGTAGCTGAAAATTAGACCAATAAAGTAGCTTGAATTAGTAGTGAATGCCATCACGAATGGCATGACTTCTCGCTGAGTACTAGAGCAGTTGAAGTGTTAACTTTGGCTTCTGTTTCCTTCTTATTATTTAAAGAAAGAGATGGCTGGATTTTATCGTTTGAAACACGTGCAGGCGTAACTTATCCCACAGTCTGACCAAACATGAAATCTTCCACCGATGTATTTTATTTCGTTAATACAATCAAACATTATAATCCTAAATCTAAGATGAGTAAAACTTTACCTTTTATTTCCAATAACTTCTTGGATAGTATTCTTTAAATTATCTTCAGTAATGTCTTCGAAGTATAGTCTCAATCCAATTTTGTGGTGCAAATATTTTTCCACATTGTACCACTGATCTCCTAAAATTGGTACACCAATTAACGGAACACCAGCTGTTATTGCTTCGTCGGTAGATTGTAAACCTCCTTGTGTTATGAACAACTTCACATTTGGATGTCCTGGTAACATGACATGATTCAAATTAAAATATTAATTTTACGAAAACAGACTAAATTTTGTGCTATAATACTCTTTGGAAGTATTATAATTTTATCTAATTTTTTGTTTCAGATTTTTATATAACGTTAATATTACATTTACATACTTAATAGATCAGCTTGAGGTAGCCATTTAAATGTTTTGATGTTCTCAGATTTTCCAGATAATTTGTCATCCTCCAATTTCCATAATACATCATATGGTAATTCCGATAATACTTTTTTGAAGATCATAATTTTTTCTTGAGGAAGATAAGAAATGTTTACATTGGTTCCAAAACTAAAATATATAACACCATTTTCTGATGTATCTAAATATTGCTGAAGATCCTGAAAAATAACGTTTAGTACATAATTACCTAAGTATTCTGTTTTCTACTAATTAAGAAATATAAATGTTTCTTGTTATATTATGTGCATTTTTTTAGGAAGAGAATTCAATTAAAAATGATTTCTTTTGATTTATTCTTAGTGATTTAAAAAGTTGGCAATAATTTTCGTCGGATAATAAGAAGAATTAGTTTTAAAAGCTAATTTAGTAATGTTCTGAATACGATAAACATACATTTGGAAGTGGTTTCGGTGGCTTTTGATGTAATCCACCCATGTGTATAACAGTCGGTGGTACTGGGTAACTGCCCTCCCAAATCTCATGCATATTTACAAACAGCATATCAACGTGATCCTTCAGCGTCGATAAAGTTGGTGTATCAGATCCGAACAGTCGTTTAATCAACTCGTTCATTTTCTCGTCACTATGGTTAAATATATATCGAACGCGTATTTGATTGTAAAGTTCAGATATTTTTTCTAATAGTGATAAATTATAAAGTCTTTGACTGTACATATTGTGGTATAAAAGTGGGTTTGTTGGTGCTCCTATTATTTCGTAACTCCCGATGAAAGGTCCAAATGAACTGATTAAAATTGTTGGTACATTAAATTTATGACTTATTCCCAACATAGGAGTAAATAATGCTTCTATGATTATTAAATCATATCCTTTTTCATTCTTGAGTATGTTTTGAAAATCTTCTATTAGTACGACTGCTTCGGTTGCTTTGTATATAAGTTCTTTGACAACAAGAGCCTGATTAATTAAATCCGTTTTACTTCCAGTAACAACATTGCCTATTATTTTTTTTATAACACCATATGCGGCGTCGTGAACGTTTACTTCTGTTAGATTTGCAGGAACATTTTCCTTGGAGAACATTGGATCTGCGGTTATTATAGTCACTTCATGGCCTAATTTGAGAAGTTCTAGAGTTATCGGCCGAAATACTATTTGATGACTGACCGACGGACAAGGATACACCGCTAATATTCTTGACGGTTCAATATTCCGAATGGATCCCACCATTAATAGTAAATATAAACTGATGCGTAACATTTTTATATTTAAATTTGTTTGATAATTTATTATTAAGAACTAAAATCTTATAAGCAAAAGTTTACTAATGTTTACCAATCACACACTTACACTAATAACAAAAACAAGTGCTCCTAGTATTTTAACAGCTGTTTATATACCAGTTTTATATCTGAGGTTATTTTTGTTAATATTTACACAAGCGAAAACAAATTATATTTCACAGAGATAAGGTTTGCTTTGCAACAACTAGGTGATATTACAACATAAAATGAAAGATATTAATAATCAACACGTGAGCCGCAAATCCGATTGCTTGCACAGTTATAGTTTATATCACAAGAATGAATCAACTATAAAACATAAGATTGCGTAACTTTTAATTAATAAAATAGTAACAGATCTGTCAGTTTAACAACAAACGCACTAATTCACATCCACAATTTTAGGAGCACAATATTACAAAGAACGATAAAGTTTTGAGGTTATTACCTGACTGTTGACTAAACGGATCGGTTCACGTCACTGAACGTAAGCACGTGTGTTGTTGCAAATACATTTTATACGCCGTACCGTCAGTATCAATTGCTTATGACCATATTAATTTTATTTTTATTGTAATAACTAACCATGTCATTCATTTTCAAGAAAGTATTAAGATTGAATGTGGATGGCTACATGGTAGAAGAAAAAATTATGGATATATTGCATGAAAGAGGATATGTTTAAGAAGGAAGTGGATTCAGATAGAGATGTATGGAAGAGCAGCACATACTGCATGGATCATACGTAAGGACAAGAGCAAGTTGATGACGATGATGAACGATGTTATTCATTTTACTTATTTTTTAAAATTCAATAAACAAATGAGCAAGGGGAAGAACAAAATGACCTTGGTTTATGGGCATCTGCGACACCAGAGGATCTGCTGACCATTAAGAGAGAGGTACGCTCTCATTTTAAAGAATGTACGTCGTACTGGTTAGGAAGTACTGCCGAGCACAAACCATTCCACAACATGGTTGTACGTGGCGGAATGTTGTTCGTCCTGTTTATGATATGACGTTTGTTCTTCCTGATCTTATAAAATATGATCTGTAGTATCTGAAAACACAATTTTTCTCTACCATTAGAAAAATATAAAAATAGAAATATTGTAACTAATAATACCAGTTTTAAGTACAAGATGACGAAGCAAATTAATCGATAAGGTCATCATGATAATTTTTATATATATTTAGATGTATATTTTGGTTTAATCTAGTATTATATAATTTGTTATAATATAAAGAGCTGTTAGACAAAAGTGCTGTAATGTTAGAAGTGAAGTTAAGTGTGGTAATTTTAACTGTCCTTATTAGCTATAATGAAGCTGCGAAGATTTTGGCCTTGTACCCCTGTCCGTCAATCAGTCACCAAGTTGTGTTTCGGCCAATCACACTTGAATTATTAAACCAAGGCCATGACGTAACTGTTATGACTCCATATCCAATGTTTAAAAAGGGCGAGACTCCTAACAATTTAAAGGAAATCGATGTTTACGATGTTACTTTTGGAATCTACTTCGAACATTTCGTCAACGCCGTGACTGGCAGTAAGTCTGATATGTACATGCAATTTGTAAATATGACGTCAGCTATACATTTATCATCGGTAGCGCAAATGAATCAAAAAGTATTCAAAGATCTTGTAAAGGATTCACCAACAAAATATGATTTAATTTTCGTGGAAGCTCTATACACGCCGTTTCTTGGAATATCACACGTATTTAAAGCGCCAATAATTATGATCAGTTCTTTTGGACCTTACATAGATACGTATGACATCATAGGATCGCCAACCCATCCATTTTTATATCACCACATGTATCGTCAAAGGCTTTACAATTTAACTTTATGGGAAAAAGTCAGTGAACTCTACATGAATTTTAGACTTCAGAAAGTTCTTGACGAAGCTGAAGATAAAAATAACAGACTGCTAAAAGAAATATTTGGACCAGCAACTCCACCTTTGAGTGTTTTGAAAAGTAATGTCGATTTGGTGTTGTTGAATATTCATCCAATATGGGAAGGAAACTATCCAGTACCACCAAATGTTATTTATATGGGAGGGTTACATCTGAACTCTCCTAAGGAATTACCAAATGTAAGTGTAATAAATGCAGTTATAATTGATGCAAATTTTATAACAAAGAGAACTGCGATTTTGAATATGGTAGGAAACGTCTTAATAAGTAAGTGGTCTCTAGGAAGAGATAAATGCATTGTATGAAAGGTGAAATGATTAAGGAGAGCGTGGCAACTGAAAAGACGATTGTTAAATCGATCTGGTGGACGAAAACCTGGTGACACGCAGAGAACACATAAGGTGTGATAAGGACAGGTAGATGATGATGATGTTGATGATATTACTCTTGTTGAGGATACTGAAGCAAATAAACGATTGTTCAGAATTTTAGTGTGTAAAATAAGATTTATATTTCAGGAACTAAAGGAGTATCTCGATAACTCTACTAATGGCGTGATCTACTTCAGTTTTGGATCTAATGTTAGACCCTCATTGTTGCCACAGGAAAAGTTTGCTATTTTTAAAAAAGTATTTTCTCAGCTTCCTTACAACATCGTATGGAAATGGGATACAGACGATTTCAAGGTTAACTCTCCTAATATAAAAGTATATAAATGGCTGCCACAACCAGATTTGTTAAGTAAGTTACGATAAATCTTTCTTCTTACTAATATAATGCGAATGTTTGGATGGATGAATGTTTAGAGCGCCCGCACACCTTTGACTAAACTATCGCACAACTATTTAGTCGCGTTTTAATTCCTATTAGCTTATATTTAGGTGCGTACCCTACTCGACTTTTTGAATTCACTGCGAAACAATCGACATTCGCACTGTTGTGCGATAGTTTAGTCAAACGTGTGCGCCCGATCTTAGTTGCGAAGTGCTGATAATAGCAGACGTATTGTAAAAAATAATCAGTATTAATAAGATTGATAGTAATTTTGCTTAGTAGACGGATATTAATCACCTATTACAGATAATACAATTGGAGTGTCTGTATGTATGTAGAATAAATTCCATTTTTCGCGAATATAATGTATTTGCGTTGCTGATAATGAATTCATTTTTTTTATTTTCGCCTGTCTGCAAGCCGCTTTGTTTCGTATAAGCTCCGAAACGGCTGACCCGATTTTGACGAGACAAATCTGATCAGAAATATAAAAACCATCGCTATGTTTAGAAAAATTATGAATCTTATTTCTTTACGCACATTAGAAAGGGATGTTATATAGAAGCCGATTGAAACGGCCACGGGCCAGGCTTTTTTGATTCTCAGTTAGATTTTACTTTAGTTTTTAATTCCGTGCTGACGAAATCCCGAACGAATGCGTTCCGGAATGGCTGGACTTAAAATTATAGCATCATCATGAAATGTAACTACATTAATTAGGATTTAGGTCATATTACGTTCTCTTACATGGAGTAATGTACGAGTAATTCCATTTCATTGTAAAATCTGGCATTAACAGCTTAACCTACTTTGTAAAGGAAAATTCAAGTTACATTCTTTTCTAGAATTTTGAAATATGATCTATGGTGATTATTGTTATTCAAAAAGTTTATAGTTTTATTGGAATGTTTTAAATTATCTTTTTAATTGCTTTTTAAACTAACGAAGGTACTGTTCTTTCAGAACATCCGAACGTGAAAGTGTTCATAACTCAAGGTGGGCTGCAGTCGACCGACGAGGCAATCATTGGTGGTGTACCGCTTATCGGTTTCCCAATGCTAGGGGATCAGTGGTACAACGCAGAAAAATATTCACACCACAATATCGGTATAAACTTAGACTTCGAAAGTCTAACTGAAGAGAAATTGATGAATGCAATTATTGAAATAGTTGAGAATAAAAGGTCAATATAATTAATTTTTGACTCCGAATAATTTAGACAGAATGATTCGACGCATGATAGAAAAAGTTGATAAACGAAAAATCTTACTTCTTATTAATAAAATGCGTTCAGATAGATGGATGGATGTTTGTTACTATCTCCAATACTTAATGGTAAACTTACTTGATGAAATTGGGAACAGATGTAGAACTTATTCTGGAAGAACACATTGCCTACCTAAGTTTTTTTTAATTCATGATGTGACAATCAATTGGGTATACCTTAATAAAGAGTTTGGTGTTAATGCTACTAATATTATAAATGAGTTAAAAGTTTAGACGGATGGATGTTTGTTATAATACACTTTTGATCCCTAAATGGCTGAATGGATCTCGATGAAATGACATAAATGTAGAGGACAGTCTGAAATAACACATATGCCACTTTTTTTTTAATTTTACGCGGAGGGATTCGCGGGCAAAAGCTAGAAAATTTATACTTTGGTGAAGGGCAGGATTACCGTCATTTGGCTTACTTAAGATGATTTCGTTTAAGTTAATTATTACTCGTTTCAGTTACAAAGATAATGTAGTTCGTCTTCGTACTCTGATGCAAGATCAGCCACAACCACCGTTAGAGCGGACCATGTGGTGGGTAAATTATGTACTCAGACACGGCGGAGCAAAGCATCTCAAATCTCCGTCAGCAAATATACCATGGACTGAATACTACGAAATAGAACTGGTCACGTTATTTATTTTCATTTTTATCATAACAATTACCTTGTTAGTTATCTTGATAAGATATTTGTATAAATATGCGACTATGTTTGGAAGGAATTTAAATAAAATGAAGAAAATGTAGAACAAGTTGAAATTTATTTGTTTAATACAAATTGAACAGTCCTATAATCTGCCAATATTTAATTTTTTCTAGTACTTTCTCTAAATCTCGCTTATATTAGCAAGAAAGTTATTAATGAAACTTAATTTAATTAAAGTTCAAACGTTTGTCCTTAAAAATAGCCAATTTCACTTCAGTAATAACACGAAACTACACAAAGATAAACAAAATTGTTAGAAAGAAAATACACTTAAAATTTATCCAATAAAAAAAACACTTTTGAATAACCAACATCTATGACATAATTATAACCATGCTATGATTTTCTTTTTGTAAACAGCCGGCGATAATGTATTCGTTATGTAAGTTCACTTAAACACTTCAAGGTCGAAGTATTTCTACCGACACGAACGACACTACTTAGAGGCCATTGATAACCGGATGGCAACACTGAGGATGGTCTGTTTTTGTTATCGATATTATCTATGGAATATTTTATCTGTGGCAACACTCGATATAATCTGTTGACATGTGTGTTTCTTTCCTCCAAAAATATTTACTAGTTCTAATCATGGACATTTACAGAATTTGAAAGTTGCATTCTTTATTTATAGCAAAATACTTGTGTTTTTGTGCGAAGTGATTGAATGTAATCTTGCGTTATGCGTGGCAGTTTTATAAGGTCAATGTAATTTTTGTCACTTGTTATGTTTTATGTTGAGAGAACATTAACGATGATTAATAGCTATGCTATGTGACAAGGAGAATTTTAGTTATGAGTGTGGAGGTGCACAGGTAGAGGTAGGCCTAGGAAGAGATGGATGGACTGCGTGAAAGAAGACACGATGGGAATGACGACTGAGATGATGGAAGATGGATCGAAAACGAGGGCGGAAACCTGGTTCGCGGACCCTACGTAAGTGGGATAAGGACAGAGAGAAGGATGGATGGATGGTAAAGTAAAGTATTCACCAGGTAAATTTTCATAATAAGACAAGTTTTATATTAAAAATATTCCTGGACCAGGCTGATAAACAGGCAAAAGAGATACCTGTTAGTGAAATAAAGATGACTAATAAAATGATTGACTATGAATTGTGCGAGTAGACAATGTTAGATAATAGATAGGCAATCTTAGCTTAAGAATGTAGATTATACTTTCTACAAGTTGTTGCCCATGACTTCGCTCGCAACTTTCTTCGATTAACAAAAGTCTAATTTATATCTATACAGTTAATATAATTGGAGTATACGTGTGTAATATAAAAATATGTATGTATTTTCGTTGCTGATAACAAAAACTTTTTTTATTTTTTTTCTGTCTGACTGCAAGACGTGATTGTCAAAATCGATCCAGTTATTCGTAGATTACCAGAAACACGGATTTGCGGATAGGCAGACAGACAAAAAATTACGATAAGTATGTAAGTGTAAGTTAGCATGGTATGGGCATGTTATGAGGAGGGATGAATCGCATGTAACAAGGAGCGTTCTCCTTAGTTATGAGTGTGGAAGGGTACACCGGTAGTGGTAGACCTAGAAAGAGATGGATGGAGCGTGAAAGGTGACATGAATAAGAAGGGAGTGATGGCTGAGATGACGTATGATAGAGTTATGTGGAGGACAAAAACCTGTTGCGTCGACCCTACGGGAGTAGGATAAGGAGGAAGATGATGAACGTAAATATATCATGTACATGAAAAATGATATTACATACAGTCATTCCAATTTTATTTATCTATCAATGATTGATTGTGGTCGATATAACTATGAAAGATAAATTAAAATATCAGAAGATATAAGATACTTTGCGAACAATATTTTGTATTTGTGATGTGTTATAAAATAAATCTAAGCTAAATATCTTTTAAAATGTTGCAAAAATACTTGTTTCT
>LD689021.1:2067051-2081512 GCA_003118335.3 Papilio memnon
CATCATAAAATTGGACTAAAGCTGATGTTCCAAGACGTGACAGAAAAGACTTTAAAAAATGCAATTTTAGAATTAGTGGAGAATAGAAGGTATGTTTCATTTTCTTTTTATTTATGTCAATAATAACAAGGGTCAGTTGCATTGTGATCACTTAATATAATACTTTTAAAAATTGACGGGTTGGTCTAACGAGCGATGGTCTAAGTCGTTTACTCCACTAAATTACGACAGTATCTAAAGGTTTCCGTAGCTATGTGACTTTTTGTATAATAGTCTAAACAACCTGACTTTGAAGAACAAGACAGACAGACATTGAATTCGTTTTCTTCAGTAATTCCTTTAAATAATAAGTTTTTAATAATGTTTTCAGTTACCGGGACAACATAGTGAGGCTAAGGACTCTGATGCAGGACCAGCCTCAGACGCCGCTGGAGCGCGCCATCTGGTGGATACAATACGTCCTCCGTCACGGCGGCGCGAAGCACTTTCGTGCCCCTGCTGCCAACTTATCATGGACTGAGTATTACGAAATAGAGTTGGTTTCTTGTATCGTTTTATTCCTTTTTATTTTAATAACGTTAATATTTTTATTAATCAGGTCTTTATGTTCGTTAGTATTAAAATTCTCAACTACTAATGATAAGTTAAAGAAATTGTGATGTTGGATTAAGTGATATTTTTATTTAAAATTGAAATAATACAGTTTATGTAATTTTTGTTATTAAAAAAATAAATGAACATCAAAATAAAGCTTTTATCTTTTTATTGAGAACAACATTATTTTTTCATATACAGCATTTGACCTAAATAAATTTTCAAGTGTAAAGTATAATATAATATAATAATTTCATCATGTCCCCGTCCTTATACTATTCCTGTAGGAGTTTATATCCTTTTTCTATCATCTCAGCCGTCAATCCCTTCTTGATCATGTCATCTCTCAAGTAGTCCCTCCATCTCTTCCTAAGCCTACCTCTACCTGTGTACCCTTCCACCATAACTAACAGGGTATAATTTATTTTTTATTATTAGTTAGTCTCTTTTTACCTTGAACTTTCGGAATATGCCAATGATTATTCTGACCAAAAATTTTAATATTAAAATTAGCAAGGTAATAAATATTAACAATATCATTGTTACAGTAATGATTAATTCAATTTCCAAATACTTCATCCAGGAGATATTTGCTGTTGGACTTCTCAAATGTTGAGCTCCTTTGTTTCGTATTACGTATTCAGTCCACCAGACGGCATTGTCTAAAGGTGATCTTGGCTGATCATTTATGATGTTCCTTAATTTCACTATATTATTACGGTATCTGAAAAAAAAGGTACTAGGTTTATATCGTAAGAAAGTATAGTTGTATGAAGTATGATGTTTGGTAAGCAGCGGAACGTTTGTCTTCGAATGAATTGAATGTCATTCTTAGAGTGTAAACAAAATTTATGAGCTAGTGCCATAACATATGAAGGATCGATAACTAAGAGCAGGCGCACACCTTTGACTAAACTGTCGCACAATGGTTGTGCGATTGTCGATTGTTTCGCAATTCAACTGTTTAGTTGCACAACTAAAAATCGAGTAGTGTGCGCACCTCAATTTAGTCAAAGGTGTGCGCGCTCTAACAACACTTATAATTGCTAGTTTATAATGATAATTTCATCAAAACAGATATTTAAGTAAGAATATTAAAAAACAAAGTCTGACTGACTGTACTCCAATGTCCAAGTATGAGACTGAATAACACCAGTCATTTACCGTATTTTTCTTTTCACCTTATACTTTAAAGTCAATCAAACCATTAATTTCTTAGAAATCAATTAAAAAAGATAACCTCCTGTATATTGCATTATAATAATACTTACTTCTCGTCATCTATAACAGTTTTAATAGCATCTTCAAGCTTTTCCTCCGTTAGTTCATTAAAATTAACTTTAACGCCAATATTAAAATGTTCGTATTGTTCAGTATTATATGACTGATCAACAAACATCGCTATCCCGACCATCGGTACGCCAGCTGCGATTGCTTCATCAGTAGACTGCAAGCCACCTTGTGTTATAAATAGTTTGATTTTTGGATGATCTGTAATAAATTTCTAGCTGTACTATACTAGTTTATTATCCTGCTCTTTTTCATACAGGTCGGCACAGCAGTGCCAGCATGCGACTCTCTCAGTCATCATATCTGATTAACTACCTTCTTACAATACTTTTTCACTTATTAAGAAAATATGTCTTCGGTCTTCATCTAACTTTCGTAGCTATCCACATTCAATGTAATTACTTTTTGTTTATCATAGTAGTTCACTTTTAATTTGTTAAGGATACTCACGTAGTAAATCTGACTGTGGAAACCATTTGCCAATTCTAATGTTTTTGGTTTCACTCATCAATGTATCATCATCCCATTTTAATAGAACGTCGTAGGGTAATTTTGAGAGAACATTTGACAAAACTTGTTTCGTTTTTTGTATAAATGCATCATTACCAGTATTTACATTCGTACCAAAACTCACATAAATAACACCGTTTTTAGAAGAATCCAACCAAGATTGTAAATCCTGAAATATAAAGTGTTATACATGAAGTCAAAATATCTATTAATAGCTAATTATGTTTAATTTAGTAAATACCTGTGGTAGATCCTTTCTTGTATTTTGATGTATTCCTCCAATAAAAATAACGTTAGGTGGTAATGGATAGTTGTTGGCCCAAAGAGGATTGGTGTTTAGAAATAACATATCAATATTATTGGTTAATTCATCCAAAGAGGGGATGTCGTTACCAAAATGTTCACGCAGTAAATTATTTTCTAAACGCCTAGTCGTTCTTAAAACGTACTTAGATACGGCAAATTCAACAAGAGTTGCAAGTTTCTCTGTTAATGATAGGTTATGAGATCTCATTCGGACGCTACTTGGAAAGAAGAAGAGATGCATAGGAATGCCAAGAGCTTCATAGTTGCTTACTAATGCTCCCAGGGAACTGACTTGGATTACTGGCGCTTTAAATATATGCGACAACCCTAAAGTAGCGGTTGCACACGCTTCTATCAGAAGCAAATCAAAATAATCTTCATCAAATTTTAGTACAGCACGAAATTCTTCGTTTTCCAATTGTGCTCTGAAGGCTCTGACGAATAACTGTGACAATAATTCAAGCCTTTTTAACGAACTAGTATTAGTATCGAGTGCTTCTTTTGACATTTCATTCTTTGCTGCATAGGATTCATTGTGGACGTCTATTTCAATTATATTTTTCCGTGCTTGTCCTTTAGGGAACGCTGGGTTTGGAGTTACAATGATTAGTTCATGACTTCGTCTTGCGAGTTCTTGAGTCAACGGTCGGAATACAATTTGATGGCTTATAGATGGTGTTGGAAATACAGCTAAAATTCTTGCACTGTACGTTGTTGATAAACTGATCACAAATATGAACGTTGGCAGCATTGTCTATTTTTTAACTATTTTCACACTATATTACACATTATACACGGTATTATCGAGGTAGATCTATGGTTTCTCCAAGTCCAGGTTTAGGTCGAGATGCTACACGATTGAGAAGAATCTTACTATCATAAGCCACGCATGCGTTGGTTAGCTGAGTCACTTCATTTATTTATTCTTTTCGAAGCTATTAGAATGTAAACACCGAAGAATACTTATTGCTGTCACTTCAGACAAATACTTGAAGAAGACTGACAAAATAAAAATACTAATTCGTGTAAGTTATAGTTTTAATTATCATTAAATTACAGCATATCCATTACTTTAATTGTGATTGCTTTTTAATGACGATCTCGCTTAATGACTTCATATTGTGCCCGTTTTTGCTAGTTTTCTATCTATTTTATTTGAAGACTTAACGTCTTTTGACTAATTTAGAGTAGGCAGACCCGAAAACAAAATTCTCGTAAAATAGTAATCGTAATATAGTTAAAAAAATATTGTAGTTGTAGTATTTTGGGTAGCAATTACTTCGACGAAAAACAGTCTAATGAATCATAACTAGAAAACGAATGAGTGGATACGATAGCGACCGATGACGTATTTTTAAACACGCGGTAATCACGTCTCTTTCACAATAAATTACATCATTATAAGTAAAATAATAATATCTTATAAGTTATCTATAAATACAAATATTTATATGTTAGTCATTATTTTTTAAACACGTTTCATAACTGTGGAATTCTAATCTATCTATCTATACTTAATATAATATAGCGTAAACACACACTACTTTGTTGCGTAGGATGTTGGCAATCACAGCATGTTTTTGAATAATTCTTTCTTTAATAAAAAGCCCTATACTTACGTCACGCTTTAGGCTATATATGGTCACGCCATTAAACTTAAGGGGTAAATAAATTGGAAAACAACCTTTATGTGGGAAAGAGACCATAAGAAGCTGCCAACATCAAGGAAGCAAGATTGCCATGGTACGCTAATTGGTATCCAATGTCAAAGGTCTTCGTTGTCATTTATGGATTTGAATTTTGGCCTTTGTAATTGAGAATTTGACAAATGAAAACAATAACATAAAGTTTTTATAATTCCATCCGGGAAGCCGTACGGGAACAGCTAGTGTATTGATACTTGTGTTGACATATGATCCCTGTTTTTTTTTCTTTTCAGAAATTGTAGGTACTGACAATATGTGTCAATTAAGTCTTATTGCAGTCGAAACCAACATCTAGGTGTCGACCAATTCAGTATTCAAATTAAACGCTGTCCCTCAATGGGTTAATCGAATGTCCATTAAACAAAATTTAAACCATTGGGAGGCAAGTCACGACGCAACTGAATTATCACCTCCATTTTATCCTAACCAATTTCGGCCAACGGCCAGATGGGAATGTAAAATAAATTATAGTTTAGGCCAGAAGAAAAGCAATTTAACTGAATACAAAATAAGAACAATCAATTAAGTTTGTAATAAAATGATATTTTGGAATAAAAAATAATTTAAGAATGAGAAAACCAGAAGATGATTACGAAGAAAAAAGAGAACGTCCTCCTTTTCGAAGTTGGTTAAAAAAAACACATCATTGTCCTAAAAAACGCATGTTTGAAAAAGCAACCAAACATGCGACCGAAGCATTGTTTACACAACGGGATTTTAATTAATCTCCGTCTAAATCCTAATGAATTACATTCTGAAACTTCAATTTTCATTGTTTTGAGTCTAGTAAACAGTATCATATTCCATAGCCTGTCTTACATTCATGACTTAAATAAAAATCATGGTAATATCAATTTAATCTAAGCAGTGTTAATTCTTATAATTAAAAAACTTATTTTCTTGAGGTTTTCAGTGGTTAGTGTAAAGCGCCGCTTACTTTATTTAAACATTTAGTACAAGTGAATTATTGCAATTTTTATTTAACAGGCTTAATAAAATAATTATAACGATTAAATACTACACCTAAGAAATGTTTACGCCGTTTTCTCTTTTAATTTACAAAAGATCAAGGTGCGTAACTTAAACATTATTTTTGTGATAATTTTTAGCAAGACATACAATATAACTAACACAATAGTCAGGAAGAATAGAAGCTCCAACTCCAAACTGATCCAAGATATGTTAGCAGAAGGAGAATGCAAATGTCGTCCGCCATTTCTTAGTACATATTCCGTCCACCAAACAGCTCTCTCCAACGGTTTCTGGGGCTGATCAAGTATTTTCTGCCGCAACTTGACGACATTGTTACGATAACTAGAGCATAATTTTTTTTATCGTACCAACGCTGATTTTACTTATAATCTTATAACAACCATTTAATTTTTTAATAGTGACACCAGCATTCAGCATGTTAGTTTTAAGGCGCAGTTTTTGATTAACTGAATACAATCATACTAATATTATAAATGCGAAATTTAGATGGATGGATGTTTGTTAGAGTTTGTAGCCTATACGGGTGAACGTATTTCGATGAAGATTTGGTATAGATGTAGTGGATAGTCTGGAAGAACACATAAGCTACTAACATTTTTTTTGTTATTTTTAATTCCACGCGAACGGAGTCTCGGACGAAAGCTATTTAATAATAATTAAATATTTCAGTAACCACACGATTATGTATTTATGAAATATCTATAAAATGATATACCCAGAATCACATTTTATTACTTAGCATAACGTCATCGTCTTCCTATCATTATCCTACTCACGTAAGGTAGGCGCATCAACTTTTCATTCTCCAAAACAATCTATCTTTAGTAATTTCTGACGTCATTCTCTTTTTAAATCCGTCATATTAAACGCAATACATTCATTTCTTCCTAATCTTAGAATATACTAGACTATAGCTTAAACCTAATCCAAAAAGTTTAAAACTAACCTGTCATCCATTGTAAGTCTATTAATACTATCTTGCAGTTGTTCCACATTCAATGTTTCGTAGTTGAGCTTCACACCAATATTGAAGTGGACATATTGCTCAGTGTTATACCACTGGTCTGCTAGTATTGGTACACCTATCACTGGTACTCCAGCTGTTATCGCCTCGTCTGATGACTGCAATCCTCCTTGAGTTATGAATACTTTAACATTTGGATGTCCTGGAATACATGTAATAATGAATTGTAACCAATTCACGCCTGTCTTCTGTGTTGTGGTATTCCACCGGGCGAGCAAGCCATTTGTGAAGCAGGTAATGCTGTTGCTGGCTCTACTATTGTTATATTTTAATTTAGTTATTTACCAGGCTATTGCTGAGGAGCTGTAGGAATATTTATGCAGTTTCGTCTGATAATGTTTGTCTTTTCCGTACCCAACCATCTTCTTTTTTGCCTTTTATAAAGACTTTTAATATTTATTAATAAAAAACTTACGTAACAAAGCAGCTTGTGGTAGCCATTTCATAATTTTTATATTTGCACTTAGATTAGGCAGTTCATTTTGATCCAATTTCCATATAACATTTAATGTTGATTCGATAAATACTTTTGTCAAAATTCTCATAATTTTAACATTGATTTCATTTGTATTCACATTAGATCCAAAACTGGTGTATATTACACCATTTTTAGACTTGTCCAAAAAGTATTTCAAGTCCTAGAATGTTATGCAAAAATAAGAATTATGTTACGGGCTAGCTATTTAATTTATCTAAAAAACCACTCACCACAAGTGCTAGTGTTTTTTTAATGAATATGAACAAGTTTTATAATAATTATTTTAATTAATACATTTTAATATGTTTGTGTTATTTGTTTTTGTCCGTGACTTCCTCCGCGCGGAATTAACACAATATCTTATTATGTATATTAGCTTATGTGGTCTTCCTGAATATGAATAATTATAAATCTCTACCAAATCTATATGTATTATATAAAAGAAAGTCGTGTTAGTTACGCTACTTATAACTCAAAAACGGCTTTACCGATATAGCTGAAAATTCGTGAGGAGGTAGAGCCAGGAGACGGACATAGGATATTATTTATTCCGTTCAACAGCGATGGATGGATGGACGTTTGTTAGAGTTTGTAGCCTAAACGGATAAACGGATATCGATGAAATTTGGTATAGGCGTAGAGGATAGTCTGGAAGAACACATAGGCTACTCACTTTTGTTTTTTTTTAATTCCACGCGGACGGAGTCGCGGGCGAAAGCTAGTTACATCTAAATCTTAAGCCATTTCGGAGATACGTGGTAACAAACATACATCAAAACTTTCGTATCTTACCTCTGGCAATTCTTCGTCGAGATTTTCATGTATTCCGCCTATAAAAATTACACTAGGCGGAACCGGTGTATTTCCTGCCCAAATTGGATTTGTTGCGAGAAATAGCATATCAATATTGTTATTCAGTTCAGCGATACTAGGCACGGCACTACCAAAATACCTTCGCAGCATTGCATTTTGAAAATGTTCACAAATAAAATGTGCAAAATAAACTTGCAGAAAGATTTTAAGTTCCATCAGTTTTTCCCACATTGAAAGGTTATATAAATTTTGTCGCAACGTTGTAAAGTACATTATTGGATGTATTGGTACTCCTAGTGCTTCATAGTTAAATAACATACCACCCAGTGAACTAATTTGTATCACTGGTGCTTTAAATATGTGAGAGAACACTAAAGCCGGTCTGACGCATGCTTCAAGAATTAAAAGATCGTAATAATTCTCATTCTGTTTCAGTAACTTTTGTATTTCCTCTGTTTTTAACTGCTCCTCGAATATATTTGTAAGAAGGTTAGCAAACATATATATCTGAGAATACATACTGTCTTCCTTACCGTATGTTTCAAATATATCAATTTTAGTTGAATTGTATGAAATATCATGCAAATCTATTTCAACCAGATTCACTAGGTCAGGGTCTTTTGAATTAACTGCATCTGTAGTTACAACTGTAACTTCATGACCTCTTCTTGATAGTGCTTGAGTTAAAGGACGAAATACCACTTGATGACTAATTGACGGAGTTGGGAATACAGCTAATATTCTTGCAGTTTCCATCTGATATAATTTTATTAAAATAAACTTTAAGAAAATAATTGCCTTCATTTTAGCGGCATACAAGTTGTACTAACTAGTTAAGCAACAAGTTGATACTATCATAGATCGTGTTAAGTGGCACTTAATAACTTGTTTGCTTTTAAAAACATTAGTCAAATGTTTTTTCTGTAATAAAATTTACTTTGTAAAATATATTGTTATTGGTTTCGTGGAACAGCAATAGTTGCTATTTAATGCGTTAGTTCGCAGTACAGGGTTTCCTAGATTCAATTAAACTTATGTCCAAAAGGATTAATGGACTGAAGTTAATCAAATGCGAGTACATTTTCCATCATTAAGTTCGAGGAATGTTCCTCTGGTGATGAGGATGTCCATGAACGTCAGTAAATTTGACCACTCGAGATAATAAATCCTAATTAAATGACCAAAGCAAAATATATATTAATTGTATTTAAAAAATGTAATATGTCAAATGTTAATTTTACTAATATTATAAATGCGAAAGTTTAGATAGATGGATGTTTATTAGAGTTTGTAGCGTAAACTGCTGAACGGATATCGACGAAGTTCGGCACAGATGTAATCGAAGAACATAGTCTAAACAAACACTTAGATTACTTACTAAAGTTTTTTAATGTGCGCAGACAGAGTCACGAGCGAAAGGTAGTTTATAATAATTATGTAAAATTTTATAATTAGAATACACTGACCTATACAGTATATACAGTGATAGTAATAATTTTATAAATGGCTCTGCTCTAAATATGCCACAGCAAACGTATGCTTAGTTCTAATTCTAACGTATTATAATCTGTACTAGCTTTCGCCCGCGTGTCTGTCGGCGTGGAATTAAAAAAAAAGTGAATAGCCTATGTGTTCTTCCAGACTGTCCTCTACATCTATACCAAATTTCATCGAAATCCGTTCAACGGTTTAGGCTACAAACTCTAACAAACATCCATCTAAACTTTTACATTTATAAGATTACGTACGAAGTATGATTACAACTTTATTATTTAAATTATAATGACACAAAAATAAAATTAAAGCTGTTAAAACTAATTCATGAATTCCATTTTATTTTATCTACATTTGTCTAATTCTGGTTTTTATATCTTTTTTTAATGTTACATAACACTTATTTTAAAATGTAAAAATTGTTCAAAAACACGAGTGATATTTTTAAAGCAATAAAAACCTGGTTTGGTATATCGCGATTCGATCAACGTGTATGTCACGCTCAGGAAAGAAATTAGATTGCAAATCCAGCTACTGACTTGGAAACTTCAATAGACATCGCTGGAATTCCTATTGGAACAAATCTAAAGGATCAGACTCGACTCTTCGAATTACACGTTCAGTTTAAGTTCTGGATTGATTAGCCAATTTATTTTGGACATTTGTTCTAGATTAATCAACACCAGAAATTGAGGATTAGCTACTTCATCTTACATTTGGATTGTATACGGCCAAATATTTAAACCAATATTAAACACTTCGCTTCGTATGCACCGCTTACAATCTGACTGACGTCAACATTTTAATGAAATTTAGAGTTTATGGTCTTATAATTTAAGATGCAGATACATATTTAAATGTCGTTTCAGTATTCAGCCATTAGTATCATATATAATAGCAATTTTGGGTTCTTTTAGTTATTGCAGTCCAAAGCTGACTAAACCTGTCTTTTAAGTATGCCATCCTCTCTTTAAACTTTTCAAACCATCTTACCATACTTGCTAATCACAATAATTCCTTTAAAACACGTTTAGTTTAAATAATTATTATAAAAAATATAGTACAATTTCTAACCATTCATTTTACTAGTGTGCTTGTCATCATTAGTCTGATCAAAATAAATTATTTCTTATCCTAATCAGTTTTAAATTTGACATTAAACAATGAACTAATTAGATGTCTTAACAAATAATTCAATAGCCAAATACAAGAAGCACTAAAAGTTATAATTAAGATAATGATGACTATGAACACATCAATTTCTAGATATTCAGTCCATGTTATATTTGCAGTGGGCGAGCGCAAGTGCGATGCGCCTCTCTGCCGCAGCACGTGCTCTGTCCACCACACCGCGCGCTCTATGGGGCACTGAGGTTGGTCATTCATTAGCGAACGTAGTCGAATCATGTTTTGACGGTAACTGAAATAAGTACTATAATAAGATTTTTCTCCATAAGAAGAGAAGGAAGTGAAGATTGCTGATGAAGTCAGAATGGATATGAAAGAATTATAAAAGAAACCATATTAGGTAGGAGTGAAAGTTGAGTTAGATTCTACAAAGAAAATATCACAATCTCGCAGAATTTTTTGTGAGTGCTTTGGAACGATCACCTCTTCTTAGTATTAAATCATTAGAAAAAATCAAAGATGGTTAAACAACCACTGTGGGCATCGGTAACGCGATTAACATGGATATGGAAATGTGACAAATGGGAGGGGTACACCGGTAAACCTAGAAAGAGATGGATGGATTGCGTCAAAGGTGACATGATCAAGAAGGGAGTGATGACTAAGATGACAGATGATAGAGTTATTGCTAAGACAAAAAGCTGTTGCACCAATCCTACGGGAGTAGACTAAGAAGGAAGATGATGAAATGTGACAAATGAAACAAATTAATGAGTTAAAACTTACCTCTTATCTTTAGCTACCATCATTATCGTCTCGTATAGATGCGGTTCAGTGATATTGTCCACGTCTATCTTCACACCAATTTTAAATTGTTCATATCTCTCCACATTGTAAAATTGATCACCATAAAAGGGTATACCAATTAAAGGTACGCCTGCAGATATAGCTTCTTCTGTAGATTGCAATCCTCCGTGTGTTATAAATAATTTAACTTTCGGATGTCCTGTAAAAATGCGAAATTATCACCCAGCCTAATGAGCGTCGACACACATATGCCTGTATTTACTAAACCAAAATTGGCAAAGGGACATTTTTAAAAGTATTTTGTTCTTTGTTTATGTTTTATTTCTACTCGTATAATCATGTAGACTTACTCAGTAAACTTGACTGCGGTAACCAATTTGATATCATAATATTTTTAGGTGCTTTTGATAACAATTGATCTCTATCCCATTTCCATATTACATCATAGGGCAACTGTGAAAATACTTCCAAAAACATTTTGATAGTGTTATTAGAAAGTTGTGAACTCTTAACGTTACTGCCCAGGCTAAAATATATTATTCCATTTTTCGAAGAGTTTAAAAATATTTTCAGGTCCTAAAAAAAGCAAATAGTTATGTTACATATCATATTTTTAAGTATTTAATTAGTTTTCATAGACAAAACAAGCAAATTTTCCTCAATTTTTAGGAGGATAATATTATTTCGGGAATGTATTTGTGTTGCCCTTAATCGCACCCTTTTATCTCTTCTTTCTATTATAGGAAGTCTTGCTAAAGATTTGCAGTTTATAAGAACTACTTTAAGATCTTTAAAATCAAAGATGGTAAGTAATTTAGTAACGAAATAATCGCTTTCTATAAAATTACATTTGCTTCGAGGTATCGTTCCCATCGCCTAGGATATAAATACCTCTGATAAATTTGGTTCTGCACCTTTGTAAATTCCTCCTATATAAATAACATTCGGTGGCACTGGAAGGTTTCCCACCCACATTGGATATACATTTAGAAGCAGCAAATCGATATTGTTCGATAATTCCGAGATAGTAGGGACATCTGCACCGAACAATCTTCTTAGCATTGCATTTTCAGCTCTCTCACTACTAGCAATTATATATTTGAACCACAGAAATAAATGTACTTCTTTTAATTTGTCCCATAACGATAGATTGTTGATTTTTTTATGTATGAACGTTGGAAATCGTAGTGGATGTACCGGGACTCCTAGTGCTTCGTAATTGTAAACCAAACCAGCAAAGGAACTAAGTTGTATCAATGGTGCTTTGAAGACATGTGATAGTGCTAGCATTGGTCTCACCCATGCTTCTATTATTATTAAATCGTATTGCGTCTGATTGTTTTTTATTATTTTCTGAAAATCTCTACTTTGAAATTGGAGTTCTACTAAATTTGTAAACAGTTCAGTCATTTTAAACACTTGTGCTAAAGGGCTGCGTTTATTTGGCGTCGCTTCGTTTAGAATAATCTCTTTAGCAGTGTACGATATTTCGTGTAGATCTATTTCTGTTAGATTAGCCGGTGTTTGATGTTTTGGGAACATAGGATCTGTTGTGACAACAATCAGTTCATGTCCACGTTTCAGTAACTCTAGCGTCAGCGGGCGAAATACTTGCTGATGACTAATACATGGTGTTGGAAACACTGCTAAAATACGGCCACATTGGATGTAATTAAATAAACTTAATGTCAATGGAAATAATAAAGTTCTTGAATATAAATTCATTTTTATAAAAATTAAATTAAAAATTTCACTTTGCACAAAACTAGATTATTTTTGTTTACAATTAAACTTTATTTCATTTTGAAAAACCGCAACACTGTGACATAACTTATTTTATTTAAAGAAAAAATTAACATGAAGACTCAGGCCCCAAAAATATCTACATGAAATGGCGGTCTAAGCTCTACTAGTTTTGTCGATTCAAATTTGCTTTATCAAAGTTAATGTATGCGTAGAATATTTAACACTAGTATTTGCCCGTAACTTTGTCCTCGCGTAATTTTAAAATTCTGGTAATAAATACAGCCTGTGATACTATGATAATGTAGCTTTCTAATGGAGTAGAATTTTTGAAATCGGTCCAGCAGTTTTTGAGTTTTCGTTACATACAAAAATACAAAACTTTCCTCTTTATAATATTAGTATACGAAAACAACGAACATGCTATCTTGCTTTTGTTTTTCGAACTCATACTCGTATATCTGTCTAAACCTGTTTTTTACAGGTTTTTAATAGTAGCGAAGTTACAATTCGTTTTTTACGTGATTATAGCATACATTTTTTTTTCCATGCCATAAAGCAAATGTTGAATTTTTTTCGATATCAATCTTAAAATATAAAAACAATAAATATTTTTATCGCCATGTCTTTAATCAAATTAATTGAGTTTTTATTTTTAAATGAATAGGATTGACTTTGGACGTTTATATAAAAAAACACGAAATTTTTATTCGTTTTGAGATATTTGGATACTCGTTTAACGGCCGAATACTGAGACGACATTTGAATATGCAACAGCGTCTTAAATGACAAAGCCGAGTTTAAACTTCATATCTGATAAAAAAAAATTGACGTCTGTCAAAGTGTAAGCGCCGCTTACGTACCGAACTGTTTAAGATTAGTTCTATTATTTATTATAACAAGCGGTCGCCCATTGGTTTGTCTATGACCGGAATAATTCATGATCAAAGATATTTTTTTATTTTTTGACTAAAAATAGCTTTATGGAACACACTCTTTCCGCTTTAACTTCGTCTTTTACGTTCATCCGATCCAACAATTTCCTTTAAAAGGAAACCTCTTCGAACCGTTACGACTTGTGGTCCTTCAAGACGCGTGCATCACCTTCACAAAGTCCGGCAACGCATCTGCAGTTCTGGTATTGCGGTTTCCATGGGTTCTGATGATCACCTCGTTGTTCTCACTGATTGTTTTCCCTTATCTCTTATTAAAAAAAAACAAAGTTTATCATTCACATATTAATATTATGGAGTATGTAAATATAATTATAATAAACTAGCTGTTCCCTTGCGGCTTCATCCGCGTTAAATTATAAAAAAAATATTTCATTGTTTTATGATTGAAGATAGGGGTTTCTTATTGTCCTGGTCTATAATTTACCATAGAAATATTTGCTGTCTAGACGGACATAAATAATGTTAATTTTTATAGCGTGAAAAAAATATAAAAGGTCAGTTGAAATTTTAAAAATGCCAAGTGGCTTTTTTGGATTTTGTCACTAATTATAACATTCGTATGTTTTTAATCTATATCTATACTAATATAATAAAGCGTAAACACACACTTCTTTGTTGC
>LD689021.1:2091545-2108608 GCA_003118335.3 Papilio memnon
GGTCGTGGTATTGCACCGGGCGAGCCGACCCATTCGTGCTAAGATGTTAAAGCGGGCTCTACCACTGTATGTCAGTCTAGTTTTTGTTAAAGTTGTAGGTATCTATAAAAATCCAGTTATATTTTTCAGAAGTGGACATTTCAATTGTATTGAAACATTTTAAACGTTTCCTCGCGTTTTCATTCAATTGGATTAAAGGTTTTTTCCACTAGCGAAACATTTATATAAAACTGTCGTCTCTCTCATTTTTTCTGAAACAAATAAGACAGCAATATCTTCGTTTCATTTAGCAGTGGAAATCCTATAGAGCCTAAAATGACGGTTACTTCGAAATTTAATTTATTTTGAATACGAAATCTGAATAAAATTAGCAATTATAATGTATTCAACCGTCTACTTTTAAAAATACTTTAAATTATCAAGAAAAATAATCTCAAAATTGTAAATTAGTTTATAACAATTAAAGTCAATGTCAATTATTGTTTAAATTATGTGTTTAATCTTATTTTCAGTACAAATAAAAATATTATAAAATGAGTTTGTCCGTGACGTAAGTTAATTTATCTTAATAATAAATAATAAAATAATCTTAATAATAAAAGATTTTTGGTTATCGTTATCTAATGAAATATTAAATTTTTACTTGAAGAAGGAATATTTTATTAATGACTTTAAAGTTGACGATCAGGGCGTATAACCGCATGACATAACTAGCCTTACTACGACCATACACAGATTGTCGATTACTTAAACGACATTTAAATATACAGCGTCTTAAATAAGGCCACGTTTAAAATTCAAAATGGCATTAGATTTTTACGCTGCTTACAAAGAGATTGAAATATATAGAGGAGGCATAGTTGACACTTCACTTGAAACGGTATTTACCTAATCAATCCTTAAAGTCACATGTCAATATAATTAATTGTATTTAAATTAATTGGCAATATTATGATTTTGTAAAATTCTACATCTCAATACAAGGACACGAGGTAGCGTACTAAGCCTGACAAATGATATAGTACCTATCGGAGAAAGTACCGGTGAAATAATTTGGTTCCCTATGCCTAGTCTATATAATATTTAAATGTCTTTGGCTGCTTACGAAACCGAATGTTTAAGATACTTTTCAGTACTCGGCTGAGTGTCATCTAAAGTATAATTAAGTACATTAGTATATCTTTTTATTACTAAATGCTCTTTCAGAGTATTCATTTAGTTTAAATTAGAATTTGTCAGTATTAAAAGCTTTATAATCCTGATTAAAAACTGATATCAAAGGCTCATTGATTGCTATTTAGTTAAGTGGTATTTATAATATTAATTATCTCTTGAAAAACTGTTATTGTCATCATTGTCTATTAAATACATTTGTGTGGCAAATTAATAAGTTTCGTTCGTTTAAAATAAATGAAAATTTAATATTCGAAATTATTTATTAAAATAACCATTCAATAAATTACTAAACAATAAATATTAATTAACTCAAAATCATCTTTAACCTACAACGCTCTTAATATATATTTCTGTCTTAACATTTCACTGTTTTGATCGATCCAGTCCCTCAGTGCGGCAACTTTGGCATACACTCCGGGATAGTGTGGTCGAGCGCAGCCCAAGCCCCAGGATACGATTCCAGCAAGACGACCATTGTATACCAATGGACCACCACTGTCACCCTGAAAACAAGAAATACAGTTCCATAATTTTACAGGCTTAAAATAACTTAGAAATGTGTAGCTTGGCAGAGGGTGCTGACACCAGAATTATGACAGACATTGTACTATGGTTAGAGAAGATTAAAAAGAAGAATTGTGTAAGAACAACTTGGTATTATACTATAAGAATATTATATAAAGAGTACCTACAATTAACAAGCGAGTTGAGGTTCCTCACTTGAATTCTTCAGGCGTTATGTAATTTTTTAGTAGAACATACCTGACATGCGTCCTTCCCACCTTCAGGAACACCAGCGCAAATCATCGTAGAAGTGACACTGTACGAAGGCGAATACGCTACATTGCACATAGCAGTATTCACAGTTGGTACTAATACCATTTGCAGCTGCCTTGGATATCCACCAGTTTCCTGTGAACAAATAAATAAAAACAATTAAATATCATTCAAATATAGTTCACTGGTATTCTCATATCCACCACAAAAAGAGGTTTATCTTTATGATATCTTAAGAGAATGTCGGTACAGAGTTATCACTTACCCTAAGATTACCCCATCCAGTGACCATAGTAATATCTCCATCAGGTATTTCTTCACTAACTTGTAACATGTCAATAGGTGCAATACTGTCGCTGAACACCAATGGTACTGACAGTCTTACTAAAGCAACATCACTGTCCATCTTAGAATACGTAAAGTCGCGATGCCATACTAAATCACTGACTGGTATCACTTGACCACCGGATTGACTCGAAGATGATCCAACACGAACTGAATAGTCACGGGCGTTTGTACTGAAAATCAATTGGGTGTTATAGATAATGATGTATGGTAAAGGTAGAGGAAGATCGAAGAAAGTATGGATGGAATATGTGAAAGATGATATGCTTAAGAAGGGAGTGGATTTAGATATGATGGCTGATAGAGATGTATGGAAGAGCAGCACATACTGGGCCTACACTCCGTAGGGACAATAGCAAGTTGATGATGATGATTGATTATGATGTATTGGAAAGCGAATTTGATATAGAGAGGGCGGTGTAAAGAAATATGTCGGTAATTTCGTTGTAGAATTGCTGATAGCAAGTTAAAATGACATTCTGTACACCATCTTTCTATTAAGAAAAGCATTGGCATGGAATTGTAAAGCCCAAGCAAATTATAATGGCGAAGATCGAAGAATATATTCGTTTTCAAATTTTTGTGGCTAATGTTTATATCGGTTTCTAAATATTATCCCTAAGTGCTTACCCAGTAACACAATGAGCGGCTGTGACAATCATGTCACTCGCAATGATCGCTCCACCACAAGTATGCCGACCTCTTCGTAATAATGACACTTGGTATGGAGCTAACTTTATATCAATATCTTCGCCACCAACTATTCTGATATCTTCTTTTGATTTTGTTGGTAGCGATGCTGTAAAAATTTATTGATCAATCAGCTTAGAGGTTTGTATTGCCGAAACATTTGCAGTAAGCACCTAGTCTTTCTCTCTCTCTTTCCTACCCTTTTTGAAAGTAAGAGAGAGAGAAACAATAACACAATCATTTTGGAATTGCAAATGAATGTTCTTAACTTTAAAACAGAAGCTATAAAAATTATTTTCTTTTTAAAATCTTAAATATATATGTAATTTTAAATTTAAAGGTCTTAAATAGAAAAAAAGTACTCGAACTACTTACTTGCCACACCTAGGATGGTTAAAACAAAAAGTAGACTATACATGATGGTTGTTAAGACACTGAAGGTACTAGATATCAGTTCCATGGTGGAGACTATATTTATACCGTGTAGTTACATAAAATATTAGGTCAAATGTAACAATTATCGGTGATAAAATCTAAACCTTCACACAAATTAAGTTACAATGACAGATAAATGTGAGATTAGAAGATAATGTTAATTTTGAATGGAGCGTTTGATAATTTTATCTAGCACGTGTTTGTCTATATTGTTTACAATACTTTAAAAGTGACTAATATTTAAAGATCTGTATGACGGTTTACGTAGGCGCAGATCGCATATTTTGGGGGCTTAACCTCATTTCGTTGTTATTGTTGGTGCTTGATATCGTTACGGGTGGCTTGGCCTATTTGATAATAAATACCAGCAGAATTGAACACCATACAATATTTTAAATAAGATCATTATCAATATCAACCATAGTAATTATTTTTCTGAATAAAAGAACAGTCTATAAGTATATATCTGAGTTTATTTATGTGATGAATCGTATCTCATGTGTTACTCCAGATTTTGTTTTATATCTGTGCCAAATTTCAATAAGATATGTTGAACCGTTGCAGAATTATCGAGTGAACATGAAAAAACAAGAATAATGTATCCCACGGGAACCGGAACTATTTCAGAGATCAAAAGTAGCCTGTGTTCTTCCAGACTATCCTAACTACATCTAAGTCAAAATTCATCGAGATCCGTTCGGCATTTTAGGCTACAAACTCTAACAAAGATCCATCCATCTAAACTTTGGGATTTATAATATTACTAGCTGTTCTCGTGCGGCTTCATCCGCATGAAATTATAAACACTTTATTTTACTGTTTATTTTACCGTGGCAACCTTGCTTCCTTGATGTTGGCAGCAACTTATGGTCTCTTTCCCACATTAGGGTTTTTATCCAATATATATTACCCCTAAGTTTAATGGCGTGAAAATATATAGCCTAAAGCGTGACGTAAGTGTAGGTCTTTTTCTTAAAAAAAGTATTATTCAAAAATATGCTGTAATTGCTGACATCTTAGACAACAAAGAAGTGTGTGTTTACGCTTTATTATATTAGTATAGATTATAGTAAGATATTCAATCATTACGGAATTGTTCGTTGTCCCTGGATACAAGATAGCTGTAATTCTCGGAATTCTACATTATCATTAATATTTGCAAAATATTAAATCGTTCTCAAACAAAAAAAGTAGTTCAATATTATAATATTCCAGACAAGCCTCTGAGCTATATTTCAACATCCTTCCAGACATTCTGGAGTAAAGTAATAATAAACATCCTTTTGATATAAAATATTCCTTTTAAAGAAAAGGAATTTATTTTCTACATATTTGCGTCTACCATTAATGTTGTAAGCGTAGGTTGTTCGTATTGTTATGAATCCAATACATTATTTCAATACATTATTACGGGGAGGCTGAAAACCAGCGCGGCCTTCAGTTACAAGCTAGAGGCATCAGTCGAGCCTTCTCCTTTTGGCCAAGAATTGTTTTTTTTATTTCATTAACATGTTCTGTAAATTTTGTTTTTTGTGATTTGCTGGTCAATAAATAGTGTTGTATTTATTTATTTACTAGCTTTCACCCGCGACTCCGTCCGCGTGGAATAAAAAAACAAAAGCAAGGAGCCTATGTGTTCTTCCAGACTATACTTTACACCTATGCCAAATTTCATCCAGTTCCGTTCAGGCGCTTAGGCTACAAACTCTAACAAACATCCATCCATCCATCCAAACTTTCGTATTTATAATATTAGTATGAAGTATGATTTATTTATTTTACTTGTATTTGTAAGACATAGCTATTGTTATTCTATAATAACGTCTGTTATCTATTTTTTGTTGTAAAAGTATTTTGTTAGTCGGAATATTTTCCTTCGGCAATTTTTTATCCCAGTACTCTGTTATCTTACTAATATTATAAATGTGAAAGTTTAGACGGATAGATGTTTGTTAGAGTTTGTAGCCTAAACTGCTGAACGGATCTCGATTAAATTTGGCATAGATGCAGAGTATAGTCTGGAAAAAGACATAGGCTATTTTCTGTTTTTTAATTCCACGCCGACGGAGTCGCTGGTGAAAGCTAGTAATACATGTTGTCTTCCTTGTGACAAAATAGAGACAATAATGTCTTGATACACGTTTCATTGCAGTCGAAACACAGCCTTTTTCTAGTTCACCTGCAGTCTTGCATGGAGGACAAATACTCAAAATATTTTTATTGTATAGTTTGACGATTTTCAAGTAGTTTATAGAACTTTGGCGAATGAATTTGGAGAAATCTTTTATTAGTTAGTTGGTTGAATAAAGACAGAAATGTCAATGATAAGTTAGTAAATTATCCCAAAACGCAGCCCGAATCACTGGCTGTTTTTTGATACATCAGTTAGTCGGTCATTAAGTACATTCTTTCTGTTAAAACGCGGGAAACATACTGACTACTTCTATGGTATGAGCGTATTCTTCAAAATATCGGAAAAGAGAATTTGAGTAGAAATGTTTTAACTCTGTACTTTCATTTATTTACGGCTAAATACTGAAACGAATCTTAAATAATTGCTAAGCTTACAATCTAATAGACGTTAAAATTTGAAAGGAATTTTGAGTTTAAGTGTGGGCTTGTCATTTAAGACGCTGTTACATATTTAAATTGCATTTCAGTAGTCGGCCATTAGGCTCCTATTCGGTGAATTGTTGATCCATCTCTGCTCTTATAGATTCATTGTTAATTTATGGAAATTGTATTAAAAATAGTAAATAAAGAAAATTTTATTTGTATTGATATTCCATGCACTTTACTAATACTTGGATTACAAAAAAAAACACTTTTGATCAATTTTTTATTAACATAAATTAAATAAATTAAATAAATTACACGACACTACATAATCAAATTAAATTATTATAAGTAAATCATCAATAAATAAGATTTGGGTATTGTTTAATGGTTAACTCTTAAGTTATAACTTGTCACATCAACCCATCTTCTTAGCGCTGACACCTTAGTGTACACTCCGGGATAGTTAGGTCTGGCACATCCAATACCCCAGGACACTATTCCTGCTAATCTTCCATTATAAGCCAGTGGACCTCCGCTGTCACCCTTTAAAAAAACATTTTATTAATACGTTAATTAATACGATAAAATAGCATTAAGCAATCCGCTGCTTGTTTGCCGCCTTCTTCTAAATTAAAAAAAGGAAATTGATAGAACAGATGAAGTTATAAAAACATCTTTGTTAGAGAATTAGGATTGAATTTTAGATAATGAACTGCTTGTACACATAATTACACAGAACATTATTAATAATAAAATAGTAATAATTTAAGCGCATATAATCGACAGTAATTAAATTTACAGGAATCAAATGATGTTTTGGGATGAAATTGGTTTCAAATTATATTCACAGGCCATTGAATAACACTTTGATAAGTCTTTTGGAACTGTAGGCGTTAGTTTTGATCCTGCTCTTAGGATGACTGGCCATTTATTATCGAAGTTGCAATAAACGTTAATACATGAATACCTGGCATGAATCTTTGCCTCCGCCAGGAACTCCAGCGCACATCATTCTTGGTGTTATTGAGTATTGGTTGCTGTACGCATCTTTGCATTGCGTTGGATTGATTATTGGTAATAGCACCATTTGCAATGTCGATGGATTACCTCCTCCTTCCTAAAGATTGAAATAAAAATTGTCACAGGTATTTTTGGAAAACAAATTGGTAACTTTCAGATTTTTGATTAATTTAGAAGACATTCTATTACAGCTTTACTAAGTTTGTTTGCTAATTCAATTAATGTTCATTTATTTGACGTAGAGTTTAGAAGAAATTATAATTTTTGAATGAACCTTCAAAATAACAAGAAGCATAGGACTAACTTTCGATTAAATGATCTGTCATATCAACATGGTAGTTAATTTTCAGCGATGGTCACTTTATGTATTACTAGCTGTTCCCATGCGGCTTCATCCGCGTGAAATTATAAAAAACTTTATTTCATTGTTTACCTACATTTGCCAAATTATCAATTGCAAATGTCAAAATGACATGACATGATGACAAACTATGGCAATCTTGCTTCATTGATGTTGGCAGCAACTTATGGTGTCTTTTCCGCAATAGGGTTTTTATCCAAAATATTTACCCCCTAAGTTTAATGGCGTGAAAATATATAGCCTAAAGCGTGACGTAAGTGTAGGGCTTTTTATTAGAAAAAGAATTATTCAAAAATATGCTGTAATTGCCGATATCTTAGGCAACAAAGAAGTGTGTGTTTACGCTTTATTATATTATAATAGTATAGATAATAGTAACTGAAAAATGTTTACCCTTAGATTTCCCCAACCAGTGACCATTACAGTATCACCGTCAGGTATTTCTTCATCTTCGCCAACTAACGTGATAGGAGCTACACGTTCACTAAACTTGATGCGTCTCGAAAGCCATAATAACGCAATATCGTTATCCATATTTGATGTTGAAAACTTCTGATGTACTTGTAAAGCACCCACTCTGTAGAGTTCACCGCCTGATCGGGATGAAGACGAGCCAACGCGAATCATGTAATCAGTTGGTCTGTAGCTGAAACTATTAATTAAAATAATATGAATTAATGAACACGACAGTACGAGAGATGGCCTTGAAGATAGATCCCCCTCAGGAATTAAAACCACAGAAGTTTAACAAGTCTATTCTACGGCTGATGTTTATTAAAATGTTACAAGTATGAAAAAGAACAATAGCCACATTCGACTAGTAGTCGATTCTTTAATCAAAGAATAAATAGTGCGACCTGCTTAACAGCGGGCGCACACCTTTGACTAAACTATCGCACAACAGTGGTGCGATTTTGAATTGTTTCGTAGCCCATTTAACTGTTTAGTTCCACAACCAAAAATCGAGTAGTGTACCTCCATATCAGCTCATAGGAATCAAAGCGAGACTAAACAGTTGTACGATAGATTAGTCAAAGGTGTGTGTTTGCTCTTAGTTGCGAAGTGCTGATAATAGCAGACATATGGATTACTATTACTAAGATTGATAATAATTTAAGGAGTGACGATTGAAAAGGCAAATGTTATCAAACTGGAGAACGTAAGATCTGGTATATCGATCTATTCCCTATTGCGCTGATCAGATATAAAGTGGAATAAAGCAGGGAGATGATTATTGGAGTTATATTTACAATTTATTACTTACGAAGTAACACAATGTGCAGCAGTCAGGATGAGATCATCCGCAATAATTGAACCTCCGCAGGAATGCCATCCAGCGTAGACAATTGATACTTGATATGGAGCTCTTGTAATGTCTATGTCCTCACCACCTACTATTCTCACATCTTCTATTTCTTTAGTAATTGGTGAAGCCACTGCAAAGTGAGATTATACATAAAACGTTTCTTGCCTTTGACATGATACATAACGAAAGCTAAAACATTGTTACAGTATGCTATAGCGTTGAAAAAGGGAGTGAATTCAGATATTAAGGCTGATAGAGATGGAGAAGCACATATTGTGCCGACCCTCCGTAGGGATAAAGGCAGGTTGATCAAAATTACATGGCACAATTTAGAATGATTCGTTAATTCACAACGTATGTGATGACCTTCGATACTTGACTTATGAGATGTGAAAATTTTGTTTCTTTCTTACCCACTAAACCAAGAACCGTCAAAACTAACAACTTGTACATTGTGCTACTACTTCCAGAGAATTGTAAAATATCTTCTGGATGAGACGAATTTATATCAAAAATACCGTCAACAATTATTGGTTTAAATATGATCTTCAATGATAAGGTTAGAACCTTCACACAAATTAAGTAGCATTGACAGATAACGTAGGCACTACTAATTAAGATAATTCAACTGTAATAATTTTTATTACAATACAAAATCTAAGTCTTAATAGCATTTTTTTCTTTTACGGTTGTTATATGATGATGTCATCGTCGACATCGGGAGTTGCTAAAAAACTGTCTCTTTCGTTAACGTTTTTATTGAACTGAAAAGACGCTGATTTCTAAAACCCTGGCTTATTAGATCTTAGTAAATACTTTAGAATGAGATGATTTTAATCGGATTTATTTTTCACTAGCTTTCACCCACGACTCCGTCTGCGCGTAATTGAAAAAACATAGTAAGTAGCCTATGTGATACATAGTTTTACATCTGTGTCAAATTTCATCGAGATCCTTTCAGCACTTTTGGTTACAATCTCAAACCAACATCCATCCATCCAAACTTTCGCATGTATTAAGTAGTAGCTTTCGCCCGCGACTCCGTCCGCGTGGAATTAAGAAAAAACAAAAGCAAGCACCCTATGTGTTCTTCCAGAATATCCTCTACATCTGTACCAAATTTCATAGAAATCAGTTCAGTCGTTTCGGATACAAACTCTAACAAACGTCCATCCATCCATCCATCTAAACTTTCGCATTTATAATATTAGTATGATGATAGATTATATTTAATCTATAATCAAATAGATACATGACAGAAAAAGATATCGAATAAAACATTGGTATCCATTTTTAATTTTTCTTTTTTTTATGATTTTGGCTTAACATTATCTTAACAATTTGTCTATACGGTATTTAAGTAGGGCATGTTCATGACATAGTATCTTTGTATCTATTTTGTATTTGTATTTCTAGTTCACGGGTATGCACACAAACAATTACACAACGCTCACCAAAACTGTTATTAAACTACATCAGAATCAGAGCGGGCACACATCTTTGACTAAACTATCACTCAACTGTCGTGAGATTGTCGATTGTCGATTGTTTCGCAGCCCATTCAATTGTTTAGTTGCACAACTAAAAATGGAGTAGTGACCTCCATATAAGCTCAAAGAAATCAAAGCGAGACTAAACAGTTATGCGATAGTTTAGTTTCAGGTGTGCATATGCCCAAGTACAATTATTAAGTAAATATCTGACTATGTAGGTTTTCTGTGATTATAATTTGATATGGAAATTATGTTGAATTCAAATAAAAATCTGGTTAAGTTTGTTAAAGGATTATACAGTTGTTATTTAATGTTTAATTGGAACGAGATGAAATACCGGATTAATTGCCTCATTTGTAATGTCTTTAAAACATTATTAAAAAAGGGAATATTACGTACTAAATATCGTTTATTAATGTAATGATAATTTTAATGCCTTAATTAGCACTAGTCCTACATTCAATATCCAGACAATTCAGACTTATTAATCAGGTTAAAAACCTCTATGAAAATATATTTTCACTTCAAATAAAAATGACGATATAATTAAATATTTATTATTTCAAACGTTATGTTCTCTTTAGTTTCTGATCAAGTGTGATTTTCTTCGACACAATTGAAATTATAACTCTAAGTGATAAATATATAAATCCACATAGAATTATGAAAGAACAAGTGATCAAAAAGATTAGATCTAGATGTAGGTATTCAGCCCAAGATATGTTAGCGGTGGGAGCTCTTAGATGCTTTGCGCCTCTGTGTCGCAGCATGTACTCAATCCACCAAATAGCTCTTTCCAGCGGCGCCTCTGGTTGATCTGCCATCAGCGAACGGAGACGAACTATGTTATCCTTGTATCTGAAATTAGAAAAACTTTCCTTGCAATAATTATCGTTGGAAGGATAAGGTAAAGTGAGATCTGCAGGAGCTACTAGCTTTGGACTGGGTCAAGGTGCTGCTTGCATTGGAGTCCAAGGTCCATTTTAGATTGGTGTACCACTCTAGTTAGTAAGTCCCTTGTAATTCTTAGAAGCCAAATAATAAGAATTATTACATTCTGTTCCATGATTGCCATCTTTTATCAAAGGTAGGCAATATTTCCGCTCGTCAGCTTAGACTCAGACTCTAATAAAAGCAGCGATTTTTTTTTCTGTCACAAAACGTTTAAATATTTCAGTTCAAGTTCATGGCCACTATTATTTTAGTAGGCGCGGGACTGAACAAATATTTTACAGTTGCGTTTATTATTAATACTTTTGTCCCGACTGTTAAATTAAACTTGAAATAGATTTAGACATATTATATATTCTTTTCTTCAGCTTCCTCTAAACTTGCACTTTTCAACTTTTCTTCGGTACGTCCTTCTCTTAATTTCGTGACATTATTGAATCGTTATTGAAAATTAGACGTATTTTTCAACATTGTGCCACTGATCTCCTAACATTGGTATACAAAAGAGTGGAACACCGGCTGTGATCGCTTCATCAGTAGATTGTAAGCCTCCTTGTGTTATAAACAATTTAATATTAGGATGCCCTGTAATCATATCGGTTTTTGAATGAAAATAAAATCCAAGAAAGGCTGGATATCGGTGAATGAAGACAAAATTACTAGCGCCTGTTGTAACATTAGAGCAAAGAAGTGAATTTCTTCATTGAGTCATTATGATGATTTGGCAGGCGCTAAATACACATAGGCTACTCACTTTCGTTTTTTTTAATTCCACGCGGACGGAGTCGTAGGCGAAAGCTAGTTATCATAAATTAATAGATGATAATGATAAACCCCCCGTTTATACCAACAGTTAAATTTAATTTGTAATTTGTTGAAAAATTACGACTCATTTTTGGTTTCTCAGTTATTTTATTATGATCTTTGTTTATATACTCGTAATATGCAGAAAACGAAAATTTTCACCATTAAGACAGTCGTTATAAATATAATAAAGCAATAAAGAGCAATGAACGTGACTAAATCCAGTTGTAGGAACTCAGGCCAGGTCATGTTAGCGATTGGGGCTTTCAGGTGTTTGGCACCGCCGTGTCGCAGCACGTACTCAATCCACCACATGGATCGCTCCAGCGGCGCCTCGGGTTGATCTGCCATCAGCGAGCGGAGGCGAACTATATTGTTCTTGTATCTGAAATTTAAATTCATCAGGATAATTGGGAACTCTTCCGATTTAATTGGTAAAGCAAACTACAAACTACCTCGTCATCACGTCTATATTTATTAAATGAAGTATCTTATACGTCATCTTCTTTTTTATCTTGATTTCTATTATTATTTCTATTGAATAAAGTCTGATATTTGAACTAAGGTAATGTACAGATGATTAGAACATTATGATAGGCAAAAATGTATTTCTTTGTCCAATTATAAGAAAATGCACTTCAATTGTTTATTGCGGAATTTATAGTCATTAAACCTTTGGGTAAAGTGCATGTTTGTTTTCAATCTTCTACCATAAATAATTAAAAAAGTCGAACAATCTGCAAATATCCGTTAGGAAAACGACATTAATTGGATTACCTTTCGCCTTCGGCAACTTCAATTATTGCATTTTTTAACATATTTTCGGAGATATCTTCAAAATCGAGTTTTTGTCCAATTCCATGTTTGATATATTTCTCGACGTTGTACCACTGGTCTGCTAGCAATGGTACACCAAGGAGAGGAACACCAGCTATGATCGCTTCATCAGTAGACTGCAAGCCTCCTTGTGTTATGAATAACTTGACATTTCTATGTCCTGAAATGTATAAAACCTTTGTTTATTTGACTACAACTATTTCAAGTACAGTTTTGAGGAATACGATATCTTTTAAATACAGATTGCAGTTTTCAGATTTATTGATATACACTATATCTTATCCGTTATTTATTACTTTAACATACTCAACAAATCCGCTTGCGGTACCCATTGGAACACTTTTATGTTATCAGATTTTACCACATCATTATCTCGTCTCCATATTACAGTGTATGGTAATTGGGAGAATACTTTTTCGAAAACTTGTATTTTTTCCGGCGGCAGTAAGGCCAGATTTACATTTGTACCAAAACTAAAATATATAACACCATTGTCTGAACTGTCTAGTAATAGTTGAATATCCTGAAACAAAAGTATTCAAAATTTAAATATCGAGTACAGTTAATTTAATAGCCAGTTGGATTAAAGAATAAAAAAACAGAATACCTGTGGTAAAGGTTTAGGTGTGCGTGCCTGTACTTGTAATCCGCCCATATACACGACGTTTGGTGGTACTGGATGATTTCCTTCCCAAATAGGATGTAAATTTACAAACAACAAGTCGACATAATTTTTTAGGACACTTATCGGTGGAGTGTCAGGCCCAAATAGACTTTTAAGCACTTCGTTCTCCTTTTCCTCTCTTATTTTAACTTCGTAATTAATAACTATCTGGTTGTACACTTCTGTTGCCTTTTCTAATAAAGTTAAATTGTACAGCCTCTGTCGGAACATACTGTGGTATAAAATAGGATGTGTTGGTATTCCCATTAATTCATGAATACCTAAATACATTCCAAAAGAACTTATTAATATTGTTGGTGCTTTAATTATATGTGATATTGCCAATGCTTGAACATAAATTGCTTCAATCAATATCAAGTCGTACGTTTCATTATTGATAACATTTTGAACATCCTTTACTTTCATTTGTTCTTCGAAACTTATTGAAATAAGATCCATTATACCTTTAACTTGATTGATCAAATCTGATTTGCTTCCCGTTACATGTGAAGCCAAATATTTCTTAATTACCGAGTACGATATATCGTGTACATCTATTTCTGTTAGATTTTCATGTCCGCCTTCTTTCGGGTACATTGGATCAGGAGTGATGACTGTCACTCGATGTCCTCGTTTAAGTAGTTCTAATGTCAATGGACGAAACACGACTTGGTGACTGATTGAAGGACATGGATAGACTGATAGAATATTGGCTGATTTAACAAAATCGCCAAAGGTAATTATTAATAGAATCACACACAACTTCATTGTTGACGAGTTTAAAGAAACTTCGTAGTAGCTGTTGGAAAAATATATCATAACCATAGCTTAGTATTTTCGGTGAAACATGAATTTAAAGGTGTGCTACTTGTATTTGGTGTCCAGTATTAATTTATTTTTGTGTTTTTTTTGTTTCTTCTACACTATTGTATCATTATTGCCTGGTCAAGATAAGCGAAATTGAGGGATAAAAATACAATCATTTACGTTTCCCTTGTTTTATTACCTATTGATCAGGAATTAAGAAGTTGGCTAAGAGCGGACGCACACCTTTGACTGAACTATCTCACAACTGTTGTGTGATTGTCGATTGTTTCGCAGCCAATTCATCAGTTTGCACAACTAAAAATCGAGTAGTGTGCGAAACACAATATAACCTTATAGGAATCAAAGCGAGATTAAACAGTTGTGCGATAGTTTAGTCAAAGATGTGCGCGCGCTCTAAATGTCTTGTAAAACATGAAATAGCTTTAAGATTGGTTAAGTAGGCTAAGTTATCTCCGCGGACGACTAATTTACCTATAAAAGTGACATTTAACAATATTAGGTTGTAGAAAGACATTATTTTTCAGTTATCATACTTTATATTACAAATTCGAAAATTTGGATAGTTGAATGGAATGTTTGTTAGTTATCTCCGAATCAACTTAACGGACCGCGGACTTAATACCGCGCGGACGAAGTTGCGGGCAAAAGATAGTTATGACAGTCTTCACTTATTTATTAAATGTTTAAAACTGATAGCAGTAAAATTTTACCTTTTAATTAATTAACACTTTCCATGCCACTGATTCTTATGTATTAAAATGAATTTGCAAGGAGAATCGACACTGAATTAATTCTGCTTCCGTCCATGTAAGGATAAATGTATCATTAATTATTTTTTTTGAATCACGATTAGGTTTATTAGGTAGCTCCGCTAAGTCGCGTTAGTGGTTGGAACACAATTTACTAAATGAATGATGAATACACTGCCAAGATTATACAGAAAACATCGCTATCAATTAAGATTACACATTTAAAAATAAAGCTTGCTTCAATTATGCATGAAAACATAACACTTGATCGAAAGCTAATCACCAATAATTTTTGATACATTAAAATCAGGAACTCAATAGTTCAACAAGTTACTTTCCCAGCGACGACACTGTAATAATACCTACATGGCCTATAATGTCCTAACTGGATAACCTTTGTGATATTCCAGAACGGATCGTGTATCAACTTCGTGGTGCTTATTATACACTCAAGAGCATTGAATCCGGGTTACTAATAAAACCTAAAAATCTCGTAATCTAAGAATGCTAGCTTAATGAAATCAACGGTATTTAATAGACAAATAAATACTCCTTAAGTATTAAAACTTCTTAGTTTCTCCCTCTCACAGAGAATGGGAGAATCTTAACTAGCATTCTTAGTTTATGAGATTTATAGTTTTGTATTTTAAGTGACCCAGATTCAATGCTCTTCAGTATAGTTAAATGCATTTATTTTGTTTCATTTTCGGAATACGTCACATCAGAATGGTGGAATACCATATTATTTGAAGATTTCCTAATAACGACTAGCTAACCGAAAAATATCACTATTATTTTTATTCGATTCGTATTTTTTATAGTCTAAGATGACACTAAAGTCGGGCAATTAACCACTTGCAAATGCGTTACCTACTTTTAATCAATACTGGTTCGGGCGCTCATAAAAAGTATATGTCCGCTACCTATGCGTCCCTTCCCCCGACTAATGCACTTTCTCTTCCTATCCTTTCTTTGCTCGGAACTGCTTCCACTTCATTCTACAGCCCGTTCGTGCAAAAGATGTGATTACGGGCTCTAGGTATCATTTCCCTGAGTAGTGTGTCACTCGGATGTTTTTTTAAATCATTTTTTTAATTCAAGGTAATTTTTATTCTTACGATTTAGAATTGAAAGAGATAATGTTGTACATGCTAAATGTATAATCGTTACCTATACTTGATGGTTATGTGCTGTGTGGTTTTTTGTTTTTTTATCATTAACTAGCTGTTCCCATGCGGCTTCATCCGCGTGAAATTATAAAAACTTTATTTTAGTTTACCTACATTTGTCAAATTATCCATTGCAAATGTCTAAATGACATGACATGATGACAAATCATGGCAATATTGCTTCCTTAATGTTGGCAGCAACTTATGTTCTCTTTCCTACATTAGGGTTTTTATCCAAAATATTTACCCCCTAAGTTTAATGGTGTGAAAATACATAGCCTAAAGCGTGACGTAAGTGTAGGACTTTTTATTAAAAAAAGAATTATTCAAAAATATGCTGTAATTGCAGACATCTCAGGCAACAAAGAAGTGTGTGTTTACGCTTTATTATATTAAGTATAGATTTCAGAATATGACTAAGTTCACCGGGTCATCTAGCTGCAAGATAATTGAAACAAACGTTGGTCCATGATCTTTGTTCTCTTTATAACTGTCTGATAATACTTTAGAAACATATAATAATGTATTTTACAATTACCAAAATATTACTTTTAAAGAAATATTTTAACTAAAATCAGAAGACCGACTGTAACTGTGTTAACATGACACATGACAAAGACTATGAAAAATAAAACACTTATAACAATTTTTAAAACACTAGCTGTTGCTTGCGACTTCGCCTGCGTGAAAAAAAAATTTAGTCTATGTTACTTACAGATAAATTGCCTTTCTACCGGTGAAAGAATTTTTAAAATCGGCCCAGTAGTTTTTGAGTTATTTCAATAAATGCAAAAATACAAATCTTTCCTCTTTATAATATTTATCTTATCTTACTTCTTACTTAATATTATAAATGCGAAAGTTTAGATGGATGGATGGATGGATGGATGGATGGATGG
>LD689021.1:2157260-2170954 GCA_003118335.3 Papilio memnon
AAGTCTTACGGTGGAAAGTGAACTGTGAAGAAGAAGTCTTAAGTGAATTGCGAAGTGAAAGTGTTAGTGTTATTGTGTCAGTACTGTTTTGTAAAGTGGTCAGTGCTAGTGAATCTGTGTTCGTGCGTGTCGTGTAGTGTGAACGGATAATTGTAAAAGTGCTGTGAATCCTTGTTACTTTAAGTCGCGAATAAATTATAGAAAAACTAGCTTTCGCCCGCTACTTCGTCCTCGTGGAATTAATAAAAACAAAAGCGAGTAGCCTATGTGTTCTTCCAGACTATCCTCCACGTCCTTACCAAATTTCAGCCATATCGGTAAAGCCGTTCTTGAGTTATAAATGGTGTAACTAACACGACTTTCTTATATATATATAGATTATCAAAGCGTTTTAACTTTATCCACCACGCTCGTAACAATAGATTATGCATGTGAGGTTAAAACGTACGTAACATGTGGTTTGATATCAAATTAACATCTATATCACATAGTGCTACGACCACAATACATTTACATATTATAGTGACTTAATAAGTGTAATTGCCATAGTAATTAAATTTCTAATTGCCTTTAATAATTCCTGGCAATAATCAATGTCATAAAGGTATATAACCTCAATTTAGCTACAATGCTCTCTAAATTTGACATTGGCTTTGTTCTAGACCCATTTAAGTATTAATGTGGGTTTTCATTGTCGGTAAACTGGTACAAAAACATAGTGCCATCCCACTCGTTATGTACGTAATATAATAAAGCGTAAACACACACTAATTTGTTGCCTAAGATGTCAGCAATTACATCATATTTTTGAATATTTTTTTTTAAACAAAAACCCCTACAATTACGTCACGCTTTAGGCTATATGTTTTCACGTTATTAAACATAGGGGATAAATAAATTGGAAAAAACCCTCATGTGGGGAAAGGGACCATAAACTACAAGCCAACATCAAAGAAGCAACATTAGCACGGTTTGTCATCATGTCAGTTTAACATTTTCAATTGATAATTTGACAAATGTAAACAATAAACATAATTTCATGCGGATGAAGCCGCACGGGAACAGCTATTATTGAATAAAAATAAACAATACAATATAATTTCGCAGTGGTATCTCACAGTTATATTTTGAAACATGTCTAAACAGGGAATATTTTTATTTACAACTAGCTTTTGCACGCGATTTAAAACGAAAAATTCGAGTAAAAATATAGCCTACGTTACTCAGTGATAATATAGCTTGTGGTGAAAGAATTTTTGAAATCGGCTCAGTAGTTTTTGAGCTATTTCAATACATACTAAAAACAAATCTTTCCTCTTTATAATATTAGTATTGATTGAATACTACGCTAGTTAATAATTGGAACTAGAGATTAAAGCCGTGATTATATTGAAGTACACGTTTTACATAATAATTATTCGCTGCAATGATTTATCAGCCCAATCAATGCCTTAGACACGTAGTTTGAATGACAAGATTTTGATTGGATCCCGCAGTGCCTATTGTTTTATCTTCTAGTCTATAGATTCGAGTTATAATTGAATAGAGCGGAAGTAGACGACCCTTTGCATGTTTGCAAGTGGAAGCGTCTAGGAAATCGGGTCACAGCACATATTGACCATAACATCTGATGACCACAAACAGTCTGAGAAGAACGACGGAGAATTGATACACAGATTTTTTTATATAATATTTACAAATAATGTCGCCAAACTGCACAACAGTTTGTTGGCGACAAACACCCATTTCTTATATCTATTCTTATATAAATATATAAGTAAATTACATTCGTTTTAATTTTTCAAGAAGTGCTTTCTTAATTTATTTTTTGCAATATTTTTGGATTTATTATCAATGTTTTCAACTCTAAGGAATTTAATGCTATTATATAATTTAGGTATTATGTATTTCGTTGTCCTTTCCCCGTAATAGTTGTTGGCCCGTAGTGTATAATAACACACTGTCCCTCCCTAACTCTTTTAGTAATATATACATTGGTTGACAATCTGAATTGAATAGATGACAAACGTGCGGAATCTCATGACTTATGAGTAGTCGGGGCTGCAGAGAAAGGAACCTCACAATACGCGCGGTTTTTTGGTATATTCTATTAATCACTTAAGCATTCTTAAAGAGCAGACAATAACAGTAGATCTTTTAATGTATGTATATTAATTTAGAGTGTCTATGTGTATCGAAAAAAAGCACATTTCGTGCACATGACGCATATGCGTTATTTATAACGAAAATCCATTTTTTGTGTGTCGTCGCAAGTCTGTGTTTGTTTTGTGTAATCTCTGAAACGGCTAGATGAAGTTTCACAGGAAGATAGTCGACGTACGGGAGCAATTGCGACTATTCCGCGCTGAAGAAGTTACGGGCGACAGCTAATTGCTAGTAAAATTCTGCAAGGTCTAGCGCAGCGCTAATGTATAATGGAGGACAGGCACGGTGACTATAACATCACAATTTTGAGATCGTGCCAAAAGCAAGGACAATGTAGGTCGTGATTTTTTTTATTCTGCGGCGTCGTTTTGGGTTCAAATTTATGACTCCGAGTTCTATAACAACCGATCTGATAACATGTATTAAAGCCATGGCGTAAATTCAGTGAGCTATAAAATGATATTACCTTTTTTTAAATTGGTTAAAGAGATATAAATTTGTAGCCATGAAATATATTATAAAATTTACGTCTTAGGGCTCCGCGAAGATATGACAGTTTATTTGGCAGAAGCAATAGGAGCGAGGTAGTGTCTGTAACTAGTTAAAACAGTACGAATGGGTCGGCTCGCCCGGTGCAATACCACGACCACACAGAAGACAGGCGTGAAGTGGGTGCAATTCCCCGTTTCGTTTGATGAGTGTGGTGCCGGAGGCCCAACTTTAGTCCCTTTTTCTTTCCACCCTTTTCTTAATAGGAAAGGATGGGAAGGCAAAGTAGATTTGATGGTGTAGGAGATCCACAGGAAGGGGAAATATCGTATTTATGTGCGTATCCTCCTCCGTCGATTAAAAATAGGCAACGCATCTGCAATTGCGAATGTCTATGGGTAGCGTTCGCTTCGCCATTTCGGAGAATTCAGGTTTGCCACGTTATAATATAAAAAACACTTAGCGTCCAAGCGTGCTAGTACATTGCATGCAAGTATACCAGCTGCTTGCACGTGTATTCCCGGTCTTATTTTAATAAAAACAAAACACATTAGTCAGTATAGATGTAGGTGTTAACAAATATATTAATTCATAATAACCAATTGAATATCTTTATATGCTAAGTAGATTATATTTTTGCCAAGTATGCAATGTGAAACCTGCATACAATTAATCTCCGTGTTGTCTATACGAAATTTGATTTTTATCTTAATTAAATCTGGGGTCGTGCGCTTCGGATGAATTGCCTGAAAATTGCCAAGGCAATCGTTTTAGGTGCAAATTGGAAGTCATCCTTTGTTATTAATATCAATAAATTATCACCCTTTGAATTAAGAAACATTATAATAGTAATCTTACTTATTCCTTTTACTGATATTATAAATGTGAAAGTTTAGATGGATGGATGGATGTTTGTCAGAGTTTGTAGCCTAAACGGGTAAATGGATTTCGATGAAATTTGATATTGACGTGGAGGATAGTCTGAAGGAACACATAGGGTACCCACTTTTGTTTTTTAATTCCACGCGTATGGAGTCGCGGGCTAAAACTAGTAATATTATAAATGCGAATGTTTAGATGGATGGATGGATGTTTATTGGAGTTTGTATCCTAAATGGCTCAACGTATCTAGATGAAATTTGGCGTATGTGTAGAGGATAGTCTGAAGGAACACAGGCTGCTTTTTTATTTTTTTTTCCACGCGAACGGAGTCACGGGCGAAGGTAGTAATTGTAATAAACGTATAGTTTTTTAGATGTTACATACAGGCACTAATTTCATTAATTGTATAGATACAGATAAAAATGTTTATCTAAAAATCAAAACTTTAGACTACTGGTGTTTTCACAGATATATTTATCTTTTACTGTTTTATAATCGAGCCCTTTAATGTAATGATTCATTGTTTATCTTAATTAAATCTATTCGGCATCGCTGTGCGAGGCCTATTGTTTGAAATTTTCTTTCATTTTCCAGTACAAATTGGATGATGCTATTTATAAGGCCTGTACCACGCCTGCTATAGGCTTACTCTCATTTAATGCATTACATTTTTAAATCTTTCAAATATTTCACTTCTTTTATATATGTTTTAACTAGCTTTTGCCCGCAACTCCATCTGCGTGGAATTAAAAAACACATAAATGAGTAGCCTATGTGTTCTTCCAGACTATCCTCTACATCTATACCAAATGTCATCGAAATCCTTTCAGCTGTTTAGGCTACAAACTCTAACAAACATCCATTAATCTTAACGCATTTATAATATTAGTAATATGTGTTTGCCTAACGAAAGGTAAATACAGGTCTATGGTTAGAATGTATTTCAAATGTTGTATTTTACATGAGACGGAAAAGTAGGTTTTGTTATTCCTTTTTGGTCTTCGGTAATACCCCTGAAGCTATACCGTGAATTCAAAGGTTTATACAATGCTTTGTGCTTTTATATTATCAAAGACTAACTTGTCTTTCTGACTGGACTTAACTCACAAGATTAGGCGGAGTTAGTTATTGCATACGATGGTTCTAATATAATGCGATTGTTCAGTACGAGTAGAGGAATTTATTGTTAGTGCATTCCAAATTATTAATCATTTTAAGAGCGTCAGTGGCTCAGGGGTAAGCACTCGACTTGTTATCTACAGGACTTGAGTTCCAATCCTGCATTGTACCAAAGTGATTTTCGAATTTCATATGTACATTTACTTAACGTGCTTACGGTGAAGGAAAACATCGTGATGCATGCATATATCGGTGGAGAGATTCAAAAATATGTGTGAAGTCAACAACACGCGGTGGGCCAGCGTGGTTGAATATGGCCTAGTCACATCTAGCTTAGGGTAGGATCCGAGCCTCTCAGTGGGGATGTAAAGTGAGCTGGTGATGCCTTTATAATTTAACACAATTTGAATAATAGTAGTCAGACTTAGTTAAAGCAACTGTGTGATTAATGTATTATCAATATTTTTCATTTATATTTACTTGCAGGTACGTTTTACAATTCTCCAACCGCTGAGCATATCGAACAAATGTAAGTTTAATAATCTATATCTATACTAATATTATAAAGAGGAAAGATTTGTATTTTTGTATTTTTGTATGTATTGAAATAAGCCAAAAACTACTGGGCCGATTTTAAAAATTCTTTCACCGTTGGAAAAGTAATTTATCTGTGAGTAACATAGGTTATATTTTTTAATTTCACGCGGGCGAAGTCGCGAGCAACAGCTAGTAATTAATAAGCGTGTATCAAAGTTATTGTTACTTTACCTATAGTGTCATTAATTATGTAAGAAATAGGTTCCTAACTCTTAACACAAAGTGAGGTGAAATAGCTTTGAAAGTAAAATTGTCCTAATTTTAACAGACTTATCAGCACGCTTTATAGCGATTAACTCAAAAACTATTGGATAGTTTTAAATTTTGGAACCAAGGTAAACGCAACATACGTCGTGAAACAAATATGTTTGGAATTTGAACCACCAGGAGCTGAGATATGCGGTAACAAAAATACAAAAAGAAACATGCAGACGTATTCCGATTCAATTCCTTTTGGAAGTCGGTTAGAAAAATTGTATGAAAAAAAAAACAGATTTAAATTGCGCCAATCTATACTAATATTATAATGAGGAAAGATTTGTATTTTTGTATTTTTGTATGTATTGAAATTACTCAAAAACTACTGGGCCGATTTTAACCGTTCTTTCACCGTTAGAAAGGTAATTTATCTGTCAGTAACATAGGCTATTTTTTTCCACGCGGGCAAAGTCGCGAGCAACAGCTAGTACTTTATATATCTCAAGAAAAGAAAATTGAAAACAGTACATAACCTTATTTAATATTGAAATTTTATTACACAAATAATGTAATAGAATTTTATTTGTTATCACAATACTTGGAAAGAGCAAATAATGTTTGAATTTTTCATTAAATCTGTTAACAAATGCTCGTTCAATATTGATTCCCTTTGAAAATAAATTGGAAAACTCTATTGCTATCTGTGATACTGACACGTAATAAGGTCTTTTATACAACTACTAGCTGTTCCCATGCGGCTTCATCCGCGTGAAATCATAAAAGCTTTATTTCATTGTTTACATTTGTCAAATTATCAATTGATGACAAACCATAGCAATATTACTTCCTTGATGTTGGCAGCTACTTATGGTCTCTTTCCCACATTAGGGTTTTTATCCAAAATATTTACCCCTTAAGTTTAATGGCGTGAAAATATACAGCCTAAAGCGTGATGTAAATGTATGGCTTTTTATTAAAGAAAGAATTATTTAAAAATATGCTGTAATCGCTGACATCTTAGGCAACAAAGAAGTGAGTGTTTACGCTTTATTATATTAGTATAGATTGAGTAGTGATTTTCTTCTTGAACATTCGATTGTTATAAATATAGTCATGGTAACATTGACTCAATTATTCGTGAAAATCAACTAGCTGTTCCCGTTCGGCTTTTAGGCTACAAACTGTAACAAACATCCATCCAAACTTTCGCATCTATAATATTAGTAAGATAAGATTAACCTTGTATTTTTGTTAATTATCTTGTTTAAATTATATTAGTCTGAACCAATATAATTTAAATAAGATTTTCTTATTAATGTTATATCCCTGAATAAGTTTCTAAACATCTTTGAATGGCTTATTGTTCTTAAGTTACTTAGTGACTTTTAGCATAACTTAGGTCTGCGTCAACAAAGATAAGGAGACTATTAAGTTTAACAAATGTTAGCGTGATTTGTTATACGAGTACATGATAATTTTGCCTTCTTCTTTAATTTATTAGTTCTTCATTCAAATAATTGGTATAATAGAAATGAAATGAGCAAGGAAAAATATCGTTCAATCCAGTAAATTATTATTTCATAGTATCTTATTTGGAATTTTTATAAATGTTACAACCATAACAAAAAATATTTTGGATTGGATAAAAAATGGAATTAAAAATGTTTAAATTAGTCTATGTGTTCTTCCAGACTATCCTCTACATCTATACCAAATTTCATCGAGATCCGCTCAGCAGTTTAGGCTACAAACTCTAACAAACATTCATCCATATAAACTTTCGCATTTATAATATTAGTAAGATTAGCTGTAGAGTATACCTATAGTACTTGTTAAGTTATTGTTAGTGTAATAAATTTAGAGCTTAAAGTTAGCTTGAGTGATGCGAGTTCCTTGTAACATATCTTTATACGAACTTAATTAGTAAGTACTCAAGTTACATAAAAGGATATCGATGCGTAATTAATTTAATTAACGGTAACATTTATTGAGATACATCAATTTTAGTTCTAACTGTTCTTCTAGCTAGTTCTCTTCTAGTTCTGTTCTAGCTGTACCCTTGCGGCTTCATCCGCGTGAAATTATAAAAACTTTATTTTATTATTTACATTTGTCAAATTCTCAATTGCAAATGTCAAAATGACATGACGTGATGACAAACCATGGCAATCTTTCTTTCTTGATATTGGCAGCTCGTAGCTTATGGTCTCATTCCCACATTAGAGTTTTTTTTCAATTTATTTACCCCCCTAAATTTAATAGCGTGAAAATAGCCTAAAGCGTGACATAAGTGTAGGGCTGTTTATTAAATAGAGAATTATTCAAAAATATGCTGTAATTGCTGACATCTTACGCCACAAAGAAGTGTGTGTTTACGCTTTATTATATTAAGTATAGATAAACAAATATTCAGACATTTTAATGTATGCAAGTGATAAAATTAAAAACGTTTGCACATATTGTGGAGAGAAAAGACCCATATTTATCCTTCCTTTATCCTCTGCCATCGCCTATTTCCTTATAATCTCTTTCATTGCAACAAAAAGTGTTCAAGGGAAAAAGGACTATAATTTGACAGGCACGTACACGTCAGAGGAATCGCGGAATTACTTCCACTTCACGCCTGTCTTTGTGATCGGGGTAGTGTCTCGTACGAGCCACGTAGCTAATCCTTACTATCGAGTCTCTACCATTGTTAATAGTTATTATAAAATGTTAATTGAACCGTTGGATAGGTTTATGTCAGCATTAGATATTATGCAACAAGTAGGGTATCGTACTGTTAATTCCGCCTTGTATTTAAATATTGCTGTCTCTATTTTTTCAAAGTCAGTGTAAGGGATGCCATTATATTTTGAAACAAATGTGTTGACATTGGAAACCCACCTTTAAACTACAGAGGACTAGCACGAAAATTTGTCAGAAAGTATTCTTAACATCATCGACAAAACTTGTATGAGATTTGCCCAATGTTGTTTATGACAGATACGCTGCACAAGTCTAATGCAAATTTTGTCGACACGAAAACTTTCTTGTGATTTTTTGTGCTAGCTTCCCAATTTCAAATATTTTTTGAAGCACGTACGTTCAAGGTTCATTTTTTTTATATGATACCCATATTCATGCACATGTATATGAAATTTAAATAAAACATTGCGCGAGTTAAACGTAGCCGAGAAGTTTTTATTTGAGTATATTTTGTTTAAATAATAAAGTAAAAGTCAAGTCAACAAACTATTTTTGGACAAATTTTAGGTAAATTTATTAAGTTTTCAAGGTTATTGAACACAATTTCTTTAAATACATATTTCTATTTTTCTGAAGATAAACCACTGTTATCTAAGAGATTAAATTTTTTGAACTATAACTTTATTGGATAAATAAAAAAAAACTATGAACTTAAACAAAATAAATTGTAGAAAATAGTAAACATTTACAAATATCCCTACAAAAAACATAAGTTCGTGTTGATTTATATAGTTATTAAAATATGAAATTTATTCCGTAAATAGATTGCTGAAAGTGCGGCCTACATTTTCTTTCAGATTTAGGTTAGCAACCCTTTACATAACCTTAAGAACTAAGGGCATAGAGTACTATAATTTCTAGCACTTAAGCCCGATGCAGACCTTGAATTTACAGTTCAAATGTCAATTAAAATATTGCCTATACAAACAGTTTTATGCCTACTATAGCCTTTTAGTTCTAGCAGTTTTAATTAAATAGTTTGACTGTTCACTTCCTTTTTTTTATAAAATAAGGTGGCAAAGGAGCAAGCGGCCACCTGAATCCGCCGAAATAGCGAAGGGACCGCTGCCCATAGACATCCGCAATTGCAGATGCGTTGCCTACCCTAAATCGACGGAGGAGGAGACGCACATAATAAGGATATTTCCCCTTCCTATCCGTGTTCTCCACCGTCAAATCCACTTTACCATCCAATCCTTTCCTTATAAAAAAAGAACGGGAAAGGGAGTAAAGTCGGGCCTCCGGCACTACACTCATCAGGCGAAACGCGGAATTGCTCCCGCTTCACGCCTGTCTTCTGTGTGGCCGTGGTATTGCACCGGGCGAGTCGACCCATTCCTGCTAAGATATTAAAGCGGGCTCTACCACTGTCCTGTGACTGCGAGTGTAGCAAAAAAAAATAACTGTACAGTTCAACTGACAGTTAAAATTATGCCTACACACAATAGGATAAGGAAGAGAAAGGGACCAAAATTAGGCCTCCGGCACTCTTCCGACCTGTTTTATTCCTTTTTATGTCCATGTAGGTTTTATATCTTTTCTAACAGAACCAACAGATAGCAGCCGTTCACCAATGACAACATGAAATTTACCATTGAAAATTACAAACCTCCTTTTATTTCACCTCCTTTTCTAATATTCCAATTATTTCTTACCTTTTGAGTATGTTATCAGAATTCATCACTAATATGAAACGGACCGCTTCAAAGTTTGCAACTATTCATAAAGGAATTTCAACGGAAAAAATTGCAATACATTTCGTTATCCGAAAGTTTGATTGGACACTGCTTCAAAGTGGATATGTAAATGCTCACATAAAAGAGATTGAAATGAAAAAGAATTCAATATGTGTTAAAAATTCTGCGCTCACGTAACTGTGAAATTTTCCATTACATTGAACATGAATTAAAGATCCTTAAATATTTTTTTATCTTGACCTGTTCGCGTTGCTGTTCAAATCATATAGAGGTCATCATCATCATCAACTTGCCCTTATCCCTTACGGAGGGTCGGCACAGTATGTGCTACTCTTCCATACATTTCTATCAGCTGTCATATCTGAATCCACTCCCTTCTTAAGCATATCCTCTTTCACACAATCCATCCATAGTTTCTTCGGTCTTCCTCTTCCTTTGTAGCCATCCACATTCATTCTTAACACTTTCTAGTTTATGTCACCATCGTCTCGTCGCATAACATGTCCATACCACGCTAACCCATCACTAAATCATATAGAGGTATTGCTTTGTTGAAAAATAAGAATATATAGTATGTTGTCATGCCACGGAATATACGAGTACAGCAATTTCTATCATCATTCCTCAATCATGTAAAAGGTGATACGATTAAAGACACTGTCGTATGATAGATCAATCTGGAGAAGGAAAAGGTAGAGTGTAGACCTAACATACTGTATAAGGTACTTTATATCCCATTCCATTACCATCAGGGGACGTAACTATGATCAGAATTATTAGTAGATGAAGTAGGAATTACAGTTACATTTACACTTGCTAGTGGAAAATACGAGGACCAGACAAATGGAGTAAAGCAATTTAATGTTGGTATCCTAAAAGTGGCAAAAGGAAGCGTGGAAGACCAATTTAAAGATGGGTAGATGAAATTAAGGCAGTAGGGACATATTTTGGACCAGGACGGCAACAGAAAGAAATGAATGGAGGAAGTTGGAAGAGGCCTATGTCGGTAACGGACAAACAGACAATTAATGACATTTAATACTTATCTATACTAATATAATAAAGCGTAAACACACACTTCTTTGTTTCCAAAGATGTCAGCAATCACAGCATATTTTTGAATAATTCTTTTTTTAATAAAAAGCCCTACACTGACACTGGCTTTAGGCTATATATTTTCACGCCATTAAAATTAGGGGGTAAATATTTTGGATAAAAAACCTAATGTGGGAAAGAGACCATAAGTTGCTGCCAACATCAAGGAAGCTGAATGCCATGGTTTGTCATCATGTTATGTCATTTTGACATTTGCAATCGATAATTTGACAAATGTAGGTACACAATGAAATAAAGTTTTTATAATTTCACGCGGATGAAGCCGCAAGGGAACAGCTAGTAATTTAATAATTAAAATTAATATTGTAAATTGATTTATCTGAACAAAGGCTATTATTATTATTATTAAAGCAAAAGTTACTAGTAATAATTCTTCACATTGTAACTAGTACAGAGAACAATTTTAGATTTTAGATTTTTGAAGATGGCAAGAAATCACTTGATAAAGTGGATACTGCGGATGGTAATGAGGGTTCAGTTGATTGCCAAAAGTGTGGACGGTAAGAGTTAAAATGTACATAGTGAAAGTCGAAATAGATTGTGTAATAGAGGATATTTGTACGGGAGTGACTTCAGATATGGTTGATGGAGATGTTTTGAATATTACTGTGTCGAGTTGCTATAGTTTTGTCAATAGTCTTGGTAAATATGATTCGCTTTTATACAAACGTAGCTCCATATAGTGTTTACATACTGATTCGAACGATCCCGTTGACTATTGCTTTACACAGACAGCACTGCTTGTATTGATCACAAACAAATATTATGTACTTATAGTCGTAAATTTAATAGATGTGCAAATATTTATTTGTAACTCTAGATTTTAAGACGCTACATCGCTGTCAAATAATAAGCAAAATAAAACAGCATGTGTAAGCTTCATTTTAAAGACTGCTGTAACAATAAAAAACCTCCAACATTGAATCATTATGATTAATCAGTAAAATCCGAGTATGTTTTGCATGCAGTGCAACGAATATTATGAATATATTTTTATGTTATCGAACCATAAGCACTATTGAATGGTTAAAAGTAGTTCGGAAACCGCTCATAATAAAATTAAAATTTTTGAGTTTGTCAGATTGTAATCGGCGCTTAGGAAGTGAAGTGTTTAAGATTTGATTCAGTATTCAGTCGGGAGACTTCGAAATTAAGTAGCAATCGATGTCAGCGTATTATACGTCCGGACTGAGCGGCTCCGAGTATAGCCTTCGGTAGTGGTGACTAGGCTTTAGTCAACCACGTCATTACGGGTTGTTTGAAAATGTAGTAGTAAAATTTATTGCGGTAAAACGTGGATAAAACATTGTTGTTATTTTTACGGATGTCTATGGGCAGAGGTCGTTTCGCTTTTTTGTGAATAATCGTACATGTTTGCTTGTAGTATATTTAAAGCCCTCATGATAATCCTAAGATTATGTTATATTTATAAATGGAATTTTAAATTATCGATAGGAAATTAAGAAATTAAATTTACCAAAGTAACATCTTACTAATATTATAAATGCGTAAAATTAAATGCAGCTGTTGTTAGAGTTGGCCGCCTAAACGGCTGAACGGATTTCGAATGAAGTTTGGCATAGATGGCGCATAATCCGGAAGAAGACATAGGCTACATGCTTTTTTATAATCCCACGCGGACAGAATCGCGGGCGAAAGCTAGTTTATAAATAAAAAAATACGAAGGCAACTTTTTTCATTAGTTTACGGATTTGGTTGTTATGGGCTTAACAAAGATCGACAGCTGTTTCCGTACAGACTTTCTTTGACGTCCGATCAAATTGCTTTTTGATCTTTGCTCAATTTAATAAAAACTTTATTGAAATCAAATCAAATTATGCGATTTTTAATTCTGTCCGCGTTAAATATTACGTTGGTTCACTTTATAAAATGTTGTAAAGAATTTTGTATTCAATTAATTCTTTTTATAAGAAAAAACTTACTTTTTTATTTGTATATTTCACAATTTATTTTGTAGTAGCGGGAATTAAGACAAAGAAGTCTGATGTTTGAAAATATAACTGAACTCTTTTAAGTGTTTAATTACTTTTTCTTTTATGCTTTCTGTAGTTTCCGTTCATTTTATTATTACCTTTTTTTTACCGAGGGTAATGCATACTGCCGTCCCCCGGGGGAGCGCGGCAGTTATGTGGGATTCTCCTCGCATATGCAAGGCATATGCGAGGCATACCCACCAAACCCCCTCGGTTCCTCCAACGCAAATGGTCGGGGTCACGGGAACGCATGCCGCTCTCGTCCGCGACCCCGGCATTTTATTATTACCTAGTGATTCAATAGTATTGACCTAAGTTACAACGGAGTAAAACACAAGTTACGTAGTTCAGAAACGCTCATGAAGTTATTGAACCAAACACTAACAAATGGTTAAATGTAGCTAAGAAACCGGTCATTAGTCACCATTTTCAGTGGTAAAAAGTTAATTTTACATTTTAATTTCAATTTTGTTTGTATAAATATATTTGATTCCATTTCGTTTCAAGGTTTCGTTATAAATTACCTTTGAATCAAACAGCTTGTTACAATTTCACAAAAACTTTTAGTTCACAAAATACAATGGATTTCAGTTGAAAATTGAAACGGAGTGACAACGTTTGCACTCTTTTTATTTATAAGTTGAATACCATGCCTTTAGAGACAGTTAATTGTAAAAGACCTTTTTTT
>LD689021.1:2202616-2213735 GCA_003118335.3 Papilio memnon
AGGGAGTGGATTCAGATATGACGGCTGATAGAGATGTATGGAAGAACAGCACATGCCGACCCTCCGTAAGGGATAAGGCACCTTGATGATGATGAATATTTTATGGTGTCTTACAGCTAATTTGTCATACATTTTATTCTCGATTCGGAATATGTTTGAAACATAAAAAATAAAATTACCTCCAGGCTTAGAAGCATAATAATGCTGGAATTGATATTTATAAAATGTTTGTTCAATTTCGTAAATGCCTCGAGTGTTTCGTGTTCTTTGTATGTCGGTTTGACTTGTTTAAATAAAAAAAAAAGAAAACGGTTGTCACATTTTGTAATTATCCCGCGACTGTATTTACCCAGCGACTACAATCGAATAAAAAAAAATCTTATATCTTACGCTATATTCTATATTAGCTGTTCCCGTGCGGCTTCATCCACGTGAAATTATAAAAACTTCATTTCATTGTTTACCTACATTTGTCAAATTAGCAATTGCAAATGACAAGTGACATGACATGATCCAAACCATGGTAATCTTGCGTTCTTGATGTTGGCAGCTTGTAGTTTATGGTCCGTTTCCCCACATGAGGGTTTTTTCAATTTATTTATCCCCTATGTTTAATAACGTGAAAATATATTGCCTAAAGCGTGACGTAAGTGTCGGGCTTTTTATTAAAAAAGAATTATTCAAAAATATTCTGTGATTGCTGACATCTTAGGCAACAAAGAAGTGAGTGTTTACGCTTTATAAATATATAATAATATTAGTATAAATAGTACTCAGTTCTAATTTTCATCCCACTCTTTTCAGTCCAAGTTAAGTGCTGGATAACTAACAAATAAATTACCTGACACATAAACTTATAAATAAGTCGTATCGGTACGGCGACCTTATAACCTCCACAATAGAAGGAAGAGTAGTAGGGAAAAGAAATAAGGAAAGGCCAAGACATATATGCAACAACAAGAGAAAGTGGGCGTCGTGTCGTATTAGTAGGTCAAAAGGATGGCACAAGAGACGGTCAACTGTAGAATGCTCAACTGACAAGGCCATAGTCCTTATATAAAAAGAATATTAACCATCTCTGATAACAGTTTCCATTTCACAGCTTATTTGGAGATTGTGAAACGCAAGCAATGACTTGATTTAACAAATAAGTTCCAATTAGCTTAATTAGGACTTAGACATTGTTAAACTTTAGCGTAACTCTCGTTTACCTTAAGGCCTTTAGTTTTCTTTTATACCAATAACTGTTTCATTATTTGTTAAAATAAAATGTCTCGACTTACTCTCATCTTTTGTTTTTAATAAATCGTAAAAGTTCGTTTATACAGACCGGACCGGAGAGCAGAGCTTTTTAACGTAAATAAAATTAAGCTTTATTCGATTGAAAGAAGGTTCAATTTTACATTTCACGTGTTACACTTGCTCTTGATCAAAAAAGTACAAAGTAAAATCAAACCTTGTTACAACAGCATTAGGCTCAATTTTATTTGCGATAAAATAATGCTCTATTCTCCACCTTGGTTTGTGTGAACGGACGGCGTTGTCTGTTTCCACTTCAAAGGATACGCTTTGATCTATAATAAACTCGGAGGCTGAAAATTAGTAGGAATCCGAACAAAATGTCAGCCTTTTTTATAAAATGTATAACTGGTCTGTTATTACTATAGCTAAATTAATAACCTCTATTATATTTGTCATCGTTTCGTTACTAAAATAATAAAGAAATCGCTTCGTCGAAATAAACTAAGACTTGAAAAAGGAGTTCAAAAATATGTTACCTTGTGGCTCCGCTCTTGGACTATCGATTTTGTTTCCTTTTCTTTTAAAGGTTGTGCTTATTATTGAGTCCTATTAAAAAAAATTACAAGTATTTTATATAGATAATAATCAACATTTTTGTTTTTTCCTCCTCTGCGTTTCTAACCAATGAATTTTCATTAAATTGGTAGAACGCAAGATGTTTGTAGTGTAAAAAAAATCTATAAAAAAAATAATTAAGTGACGCATTTTTATTTTAAACTAATCTATACATATAATAAAATTGGAGTGTATGTTTGTAATATCAAAAGAAAAAAATCAATGTTTAATAACGAAAATCGCATTAAAAAAAATTTTGTCTGTCTGTCCGCAAGCCGCGTTTGTTCCGGGTAATCTCCGAAACGGCTGGGCCGGTTTCGACCGGACTTTCACTGAAGGGTAGCTGACATAGACGGGCATATTTTAGGCTACTCTTTTATCTTAATATTGCGTGGACGAAATCGCGGGCAACAGCTAGTATATAACATTATACAGATTTTTATATTTGTATATATTGAAATAACTCAATAACTACTGGGACGATATCAATAATTCTTTCACCGTGATAAAGCTACGTTATCAGTGAGTAACATAGGATATGCTTTTTATTATTTTTTTAATTTCACGTGGGCGAAGTCGCGAGCAACAGCTAGTTTTAAATGTAAAAGAAAATGTTGTAAAACCTTTCAATATTATGTTTTTTATTGTTACTGTGTTATTATCTATTTCAAAATTCTCTTTTACGGAATTATAAAAAGTAAAAGAGACACATAAAAATAATTGTCCAACTCAAAGTTAAAGCACCTTTGGCAGCAAATTCAGCGAAATTTCTGATTATGCAAAAGCTTTTAGTTGGGGTTGAGATTACACCTTTTATTTGCACCTTCGCATTTAGCCAGAGGGCGCTATATGCAAGCAGATAAAAGTCATCAACTTTAATCGTTTCCTGTAAATAAACCAACCGTTTTTTATGGAATTGAAACGAATTGACTTTAGTTATTTATTTAATTATGCGATATATAATACATGTAGATAATAATTTAATAAAAAAATAATACGGTTAATAATTATGTTTACAAAGATAGAGGAAGTACACTCAAGGGCATTGAGTCAAGTCACTTAGAACAAAAAACTATAAATCTCGAAAACTAGATTCATGAATTAAACGGTGTTTAATAGACAATTAAATATTCCTTAAATCAAAGTATTAAAACATCTTAGCACAGATAAATTACCTTTCTAACGGTGAAAGAATTTTTAAAATCGATCCAGTAGTTTTTGAGTTATTTCAATACATAGAAAAATATAAAAATACAAATCTTTCCTCTTTATAATATTATTATAGATTGGAAATCAAATTGAACTTACTAAAACACTAGCTGTTATTCTAAATGCATTATTGTTATAACACTCGTATAGTGTCATACTTGTATGGATTGAACGTGGACCTAATTATTGCGTTTTGGTGCTAATTTGTGAACAAAAGGGGCAATTTTCCCTTTGTTGAACCGCGGTATGATTTTAATTGGTGAATTGTGAATGTTGTGGTCACCATTTTATTAACAATTCCATGTAGAAGAATATAAAACGACCTATATTGACTATTTATTAATCATCAACTCGGGGTCACAAGTCATCATAAGGTCATAGGTTCATCAGAAAGAATAAGTATAAGAATAAGTAATAATACTTAAGTTCCTAATCTTGCCAACATTTCCTTCACCCATTTGAGGTCTTTTAATAAAAGTCATATATACTATACTAATATTATAAAGAGGAAAGATTTGTATTTTTGTATGTATTGAAATAACTCAAAAACTACTGGACCGATTTTAAAAATTCTTTCACCGTTGGAAAGGTAATTTATCTGTGAGTAACATAGGATATATATTTTAATTTCACGCGGGCGAAGCCGCGAGCAACAGCTAGTTAATTATAAATTCCTTAGCACCTGAAGATGAAAAAGTGTTCTTTAACGTAATAATAAATGAGAAAAGCGAGTCCGCAAAATTAAAAAATTGTAACGTTTAAATTAAGTGGGATTAATATAGTCAACAGAAAACGACAAAGAGGAAAGCGTTCCTAATCTTTAAATCTTGTAGATTGTCGAGAATTCTGAAGCTATTGTAGTATTGTAATGCTAGTTTCACACGAGGGGAGAACAGAGGAGGGATGAATCGCATGTAACAAGGAGAACGTTAGTTATGAATGTCGAAGGGTACACTGGAGGTGTAGACCTAGAAAGAGTTGGATGGATTGCGTAAAAGGTGACATGATCAAGAAGGGAGTGATAACTGAGAAAAGATTACGTATGATAGTTATGTGGAGGACAAAAAACCTGTTGCGCCACTACCGGAGTAGGATAGGGAGTAAAGTGATGATGATGATCGACAAAGTATGAGATTTATGCACCCTATGAGGTGTAACTAATCTTACTACAGTAAGACCATTATTTGAACGTCCGTAAAAGTTTTCATGTACCAAAATCCAGGTGTATAACTATATCCCGTTCATATAGCATTGAAGAAGCTATAAAGATTTTTTAGAGAACTGCAAACATTTTAATCCCCTCGGTAGCGCGCCGGAAATTAGAAGCACTGTCATTGGTTTGACGGCAGACTACGTTTCGCTGAACATCCATTTTGCCTGCGCCTTGTGAACTTTTATAAGTGCACGCTTACGTTGCTTTTTTCATCGTATCCGGATGAAAACCATTATTATAAATATTTTATAATCCAGCTTACGTTCCGTCTATTTACTTTATTTTATAGTAAAAAGTGGGAATTGACAACCGGTCACTTGAATTCGACAAAATTGCGAAAAGACTGTTTCCCGAAGTCATTTAAAGGTACTAAATCCTTTATTCGACGGAAGTTACCTTGTCTGATAAATCGTCATCTCCTTCCCATCCTACAATAAAAGAGCTATAAGGGGAAGAGGACTAAAATTAGGCTTCCTGTACACACGCTCATCAGATGAAATGCGGAATTGCTTTCACCTCACACCTGTCTTCTGTGTTTTAAAAACTTGTCCTTGGTTTAAATTCTGAGTTTTTTCTGCCATTTTCTTGACTAACAATTATTACCCCACTACAGTGAGGAGTTCTTACAAGAAACATTTTTTATTGTGTGATAGCTGTTATTTTTAAAAGAAATAATATTTCAAGTAAAACGATTAAAATCTTGATTAAATGAGTTAGCAGCAATTAGTTTTTGCTCGACGCGCGGATATTGCATTAGACAGGCAACCACGACCCGACAGCCTGTGAAAAATGAAATTGAAAAAAATAATATATTCATCGCTTTAAAAACCAAAAATTCGTAAAAAATATGGAGCTTTAAAATCGAACTCGTTATTAACTAATTGGGAATTTTATTCCCTTCGTTCACTACATGTTCTTTGTGCCGATATAATCAGTGAATACTCCCAGGGTGTACTTTGTAAACGGTATTTTATAAATGTACTAAGTTCCACTGTTCCAGTAGCCTAGACAACTGCACCAATTCTGACAAGTGAGGTGTCATTCGATGCGTATTCTTCCCCTTACTGTCATGGCATGGGACATGTTATGCGACGAGACGATGGGGACATAAACCAGAAAGTATTAAGAATGAATGTGGATGGCTACAAAGGAAGAGGAAGACCGAAGAAAGTATGGATGGATTGTGTGAAAGAGGATATGCTTAAGAAGGGAGTGGATTCAGATATGACGGCTGATAGAAATGTATGGAAGAGTAGCACATACTTTGCCTACCCTCCGTAAGGGATAAGAGCAAGTTGATGATGAATGTCATAGCATGGGCGTCGCCAGGGGAGGTTGGTAGGATAGGATACGAAAATGTAAAATAGATATAAATATAAGTTTGAATAAGACCATTAGTAGTCCCATCAGATCATCGGCTGGCGATTGTTATATTATAGGGATAGTCGAATGAATATTTCGTTTTTTTTTTATATTATAAGTTTGCAAACAAGCGAGCGGCGACATGATTCATTTTATTCTCCTAAAAGGCGACCGCTGCTCATACACATCCGCAATTGCAGATGCATTGCGTACCCTTAATTGACGGAGGAAGAGACGTACATAAAGAAGAAATTTTCCCTTCCTATGCGTCTCCTCCACTATCAAATCCACTTCTCATCCTTTCCTTATAAGGGGTGGGAAGGTAAAGGAATTAAAATTAGACCTCCGGTACCCAAAAAAAGTTATTAAATATTTAAATAACTATAGTTTATTACCTAATTATTATGTTTTTGGAGTTAATTTGTGAACATTAGGCAATTTCCTCGTTAACGAACCGCATGTACGTGAACAATTTAGATTTTGTTCGCTGAATTATGGAAGTGCGGTCACAACAAAATTAACTACTACGGTGTAGAAATTATCAAGATTCAATTTTCCCGTATTCTTTTCAAGTTGATGCCCTTTGCGGATTATTGGAATTCACAGCGATTCAATTAAGCCCATTGAATCAAAAGATCCAAAGATTTATTGGTGGAGTAGATAATTATAATCGAGGTCTGAATCAATTAGCGGAGATTCTTTGATAATTACATTAATAAGGTGTTAAGATTTTTTTAAATATTTGACTACACAGCAACCTTTTACTGATTTTTGATGAAAAATTATAACCAGTTGGCAGATGTTTTGTAAACGCATAATACATTAGTTATGTTTACTTACTAACTTTCTCTTGCGACTCCGTTCCTGTTCCTGTTCGCGTGGAATTGAAAATAACAAAAGTGAGTAGCCTATGTGTTCTTCCATACCAAATTTCATTGAAATCTGTTCCATCCATCTAAGCTTTCGCATATATAATATTAGTATGAAGTAAATAAAATAAAACGTGAAGAGAAATGTAGACCTTAAAGGTTTAATATTTCTTTCATAATCTCGTATTAAATCCGGATGTGGTGAGAATTTCGCGCTTGCAAATTTTCATCATGTACAACGGAGTTCTGCTTTGTGTGAAATTCAATTTGTCGGTCGTGACGCGGAGGCGGGAGTCAATTGTGTGAGAGGGTTATTGATAAATATGAATATAACAAGATAAAAGATAAAATTAAAATGAAATTATTATTCTTTTATATATAGCTATTCCCGTGCTGATTCCGACTTACACGATGGGTGATACTTCGATGGATGGATTGCGTGAAAGGTGACATGATCAAGAAGTGATGACTGAGATGACGGATGATAGTGTTATGTAGAGGACAAAAACCTGCTGGCCGACCCTGCGGGAGTTGGATAAGGTAGGGAGATGATGATACACGACCGACATAAACACGACCGAAAATTGGTAGGCCTGTCCATCTAAAGATGCGAAAATTTAGATTGATGTTTGTTAGAGTTTACCGCTTAAACGACTGAACGGATATCAATGAAATTTGGCATAGATTTAGATCATAGAAGAACACATTGGCTAATTACTATTGTTTTTTTAAAACTCCACGTGAATGGAGTCGCAGGCGAAAGCTTGTCTATACTAATATTATAAAGAGGAAAAATTTGCATTTTTGTACGTATTGAAATAACTCAAACTACTAGGCCGATTTCAAATATTCCTTCACCATTTAGAAGCTACGTTATCAGTGAGTAATATAGTTTTTATTTTTTAATTTCAAGCGGACGACGTCGCGAGCAACAGCTAGTAATTTAATAAACCTGAAATAAAATGGAAACATAATTTATCGTCATTTATTACCGCGCTTGAAACGAGTTAATTAGCTCTATGTATAACAGTGTATTAACACATTATTTTTACTCGGTTATGTCAACAAGGACGTAATTGAATAATAAATTAAAAGTGTACTTAATTTACAAACACTTTGCAGCGAGCAAAAAAATGTTTTACGCTGATTAAAGAACAAAACCATTACACTGTTTAAATTTCTTTTGTTTGCTACTTCGTCCGCGGGGAATTAAAAAATTCTAGTAACAAATATAGACTGGTCTAAATCTATACTAATATAATAAAGCGTCATGTCATTTTTATATTTGCAATTGTGAATTTGACAAATGTAACCAATAAAATAAAGTTTTTATAATTCCAAGCGGATGAAGCCGCACGGGAACAGGTAGTCATTGATAACGTAGCATTCTAAGAGTGCGCGCACACCTTTAACTAAACTATCTCACTGTTTAGCAGCGATTTGATACCTAAGAGCTTATATAGATGTGCGTATACTACTCGATTTACAGTAGTGCAACTAAACAGTTGAATTGGCTGCGAAACAATCGACAATCTCACAACAGATGTGCGATAGTTTAGCCAAAGGTGTGCGACCGCTCTAATCGTGAAATAATTCGAAAGCAAGATAGCCATGGTAACGGTAATCGTTATCCAATAGCAAAAGCTTTCCTTGTCATTTGTACATTTGAATTTTTCCATTTGCAATTAAAAGTTTTACAAATATAAACAATAAAATAAAGTTTTTATAATTTAACGCAGATGAATCAATAGGAACAGCTAATTGTCTCTAGAGTTCAATTTCTAGAGATAGTTTTATAAGCTACCTCGACCAACAACTTGTGTAACGAGTTATAATTTTAGGGGCCGTTGTGATAGCAAATGCTCAGTATTATGTAGCAGAGATAAATAACAAATGAGGAGGGTTGTCGGATGGGTAACACAACCAATTTACTTTATTATGACGCATTTGGGACATAAGTTAGTGTTTGTGTTCATACCCCCTTGCCCGCTTTGTATAACATATTATAGTTATTAAATAAAATTAACCTTAAAATTAAATTCAATTTTAATTTGATAACATAGTAGAACAAAGTTATCCGATCTAGAGAGCACTGTTCTCACAGTTAATGATGTCAGAAAACATTAATCCACTTGCACTCATTCGCACGGACGTTTTTTCAACGCCCTCTCATCATCATCTCCTCCTCCTCATCCTACTCCCGTAGGGTCGGCGCACCGGGTTTTCGTTCTCCAAATAACTCTGTCATCCGTCATTTCAACCATCACTCCCTTCTTGATCATGTCACATTTCACGCAATCCATCCATCTCTTTCTAGGTCTACCTCTACCGATGTACCTCCACATTCATAACTAACGTCCTTCTTGTTACATGTGATTCAACCCTTCTCATAACATGCCCATACCACGCTAACCTTTTACTCCTTATTTTCTCAACCACTGATGCTACTCTTAAACTTCCTCTAATATACACATTTCGTATCTTATCCAATCGTGTTACCCTACACATCCATCTTAACATTCGCATTTATGCCACTTGTACTTAGTCTCCTTTCATCAGTCCCTTTTACTGCCCAACCACCGTCGTAAGACCTGTCATGATCCATACATCATGACAGGTCTTACGACGGTCTTGTAAATTTTCCCCCTCACTTTAACGACCTCTATATTTGTCATATTTTTCCGACCGGTCTATACCGACAAGGATATCTGAACCCTTGGGTTTAAGTCAAACTAAATATGACACCTCACTATAGAACTACAAGGATATTGTGGCATCGTAAGTTACATCATGCCCATGTCCCTGATATTAGCAAATAACATGTTAGATCAGCATTTGTGATATTTTTTTCTGGAATTTCGAAATAGTAAAAATGCCCACATTTATCAGTGCAGTTGCCGCTCTCTCATTTGGCAGTACAGTACAGACCTATGGACCACCATAGGTCTATATCTAAGTAGGTTTTACATATTTTCTGACAGAACTACCGGGCACGATATCCTTGTTTTACTATTCACTCCAACACGGATCTTTTTGTTTTAATAATGGTAAGGCTCTAAGAGACTTTTAAGTTTAATTTAAGCCAACCTGTTCAGATAAATTATATATACAAGTTCCGACTAAAACATTTTATTATATTAGCATAATTTTCCACACTGCAGTAATATTCATTTGAAATATCTGCAAAGGCGTCAGTAACTTTTTCGAGATAAAAGTTGCTCTAGATAAGTTGGTCTGTGCACGCAATTAGTATCTAATTGCGTTCACAGAGTAGCTTTTTCAAGTATAAGTGATACCAAATTGCGGTTTAGATAAAATATAATTTTACATATTTTATTTTTATAAAAAGGAAAGATTACATGTGGCAGAAATGCGAATGTTAAGATGGATGTGTGGGATAACACGAATGGATAAGATACGAAATGAGTATATTAGAGGAAGTTTGAGAGTAGCACCAGTGGTTGAGAATGTAAGGAGTAAAAGGTTAGCATGGTATGGGCATGTTATGAGGAGGGATGAATCGCATGTAAAAAGGAGAACGTTAGTTATGAATGTGGAAGGGAACATCAGTAGGGGTAGACCTAGAAAGAGATGGCTGGATTGCGTGAAAGGTGACATGATCAAGAAGGAAGTGATGACTGAGATGACGTATGATAGGATGTAGAGGACAAAAACCTTTGTGCCGACCCTACGGGAGTGGAATAAAGAGGAAGACGATGATGACATATTGTATAATATTTTATATTACCAACAGACATGAAACTAATCTTAAATGGTTATCAAAATTTATCACTGTAATAAATTTAAATTAAAAATATTTAAACAGGGCGTAACCCAATTTGGGTTTCAGCAAAATTTAATTTCGGTTTGAATAAAAATGTACTTTTTTCTGACTATTTTAACGACTGTTTTAAATTAAATTTGACTACTAAATTGAAAACGATTGTTTCCTTTACGTGCCACGTTACGTGGACCACAATTGGCGACCAATTTAGAATTTTCCATCAATATATCAGCTTTCTGCACTGACGGCTATAAAACGTGGTATTTTGGGCTTATACGCCTTATACGACTTTCGCCATTTTGGTGCTGACGGTTGCGGTTGGTAGCGGTGGTGATGATTAGAACTAATAGTAGAGATAGATTAAAATTGTCGCTATCATCAACAGACCAGTTTAAGTTGAAACGAAACAAAAGTTGTAGTTGACTATCCATTTAGTGACATCAATGGGTTTCCGTAATTCTGACTATGTATTCAAAATTACAATCCAACTTCCATAACTACTGCTAAAACTGAAAATTTAAATTCGTTGGCATATTCATGTTTAATATGAACTCCTTTGTGTTTGTTTGAATTTAGTTTGTGGGAAACTGCTCAGTTTGGTTCAGACGCAATTGTTTCAGTTGGGTTTATTAAGTTAACTAGTTTACAATGAATTAGAAAGTTTTTGACTTTCTCAACTCATTTAGTGTTCAATTACGAGCTATGGCGAGAATTTCTACAAGCAATAATAAAAATATTGTGTATTTAGAGCACAATAGCTGTTCGCGTGCGTCTTTATCCGCATGATATTATATAAACTTTATTTTATTGTTTACATTTGTCAAA
>LD689021.1:2255963-2277034 GCA_003118335.3 Papilio memnon
ATATCAAAAGAATAATTCCAGATTTCGGGAAGATGATGTATTTGCGTTGCTGATAACGAAAATCGCATTTAAGATTTTTTTTTTCTGTCTGTCCGCAACCCGCGTTTGTTCCGGGTAATCTCCGAAACGGCTGGGCCGATTTCAACGGTATTTTCACTGGATGGTAGCTGACATGGATATGCATATTATATGCTACTTTTTTTTTTAATTCCGCGCTGTCAAAATGTAACAGGGGGTCCGATTTTGATGGAACTTTGACTGAAAGATAGCTGGTAGAAGGTAGATGCACACGGAAATGTGATAGATGACTTTAAAAAAAAAATGCGGGCTAAAGAAGTTTCCGGGCGACAGCTCGTGTTTAAATAAACTACAATAAATTAGTTTAAGAACTGCCCATACATATTAAAAATATCCAAGCATCGCCGCGTTATGACGATAGTAAACATTTATGATTAGATACAGCAATAACTTTGGTAATGATAAATAACTTCAACGAAAAATAATGCAAGTCATATAAAATCAGGTTTATAATATCGTGTCTGTAACAATTTGTACCAAACTTGCTCAAGTGTAGCAATGTTGTTGAGTTCAGTGATTTATTTGTTATGTCTAAAAACATCATGGATAGAATCAGCTCGAATATTAGCGATGTTCCCGACACCATCGATCAGTCATCAAGTGGTATTCCGTCCTTTGACACAGGAGTTAGCAAGAAGAGGTCACGAAGTCACAGTTATCACAACAGACCCAGCATTTCCTAAAGGACAAGCACCTAAGAATCTCACAGAAATCGACGTGCATGATATTTCGTACACCAAATGGAGGAATATAATGTCGGGAATAGAAAACATTCCAAGAGATCCAATAGAGCAAGTTCAGGTGATCATAGATTCATCCTTTACTGTATTTGAAGATCAAGTGAAAAGTGAAAGTGTTCAAAAAATACTGAAAAATAAAGAAGACTATTTCGACTTGATACTTGTAGAGGCATGTATAAGACCCGCTCTTGGATTGTCTTATGTTTTCAAAGCTCCAGTTATTCAAATTAGTTCGTTCGGTGCAGTGATGGACAATCATGATATAATGGGATCAGCAACACATCCATTTTTATACCCAAGTCTGTCTAGAGAAAGATTATACAATTTAACTATGTGGGAAAAAATAACACAGTTAATAAATGAATACAAAACAATAATGTACTCGATTAACAAAGACTTCGATAATCAAATATTGAAAAGATTGTTTGGCAAGAACGTCCCACCCATTGATGAATTATACGACAATGTTGCGATGTTATTTTTAAACTTTCATCCTATTTGGGACAATAATCGGCCTGTGCCTCCAGGAGTTATTTACTTAGGAGGACTGCATCAGAATCCACAGAAAGAACTACCAAAGGTAAGGTATAATTACTGCTATTATAGGCATATAATCTTTTTTTTATTATATAAAACCTGTGACGAAATATTGTGGCAATCACCGACCAAGGTAGAAAAGAAAAAAACTTTTATGTATGGGATTGCTAACTTACTATATTAGTGTTATAAAAAAAGTTGACCGATCGTTAATCTCAGTGTATTAAATATTTTTTCAGGATCTAAAATCATACTTAGACTCATCCAGAAACGGTGTTATTTACTTCAGTTTGGGTACCAACGTGAAACCATCAAATCTACCACCTGAAAAGCTACAAGCCATAGTTAAAGTGTTGTCACGATTTCCATACGATGTTTTGTGGAAATGGGATAATGATGAATTACCAGGACGATCGAGTAATATAAAAATATCAAAATGGCTGCCCCAATCAGATTTATTACGTAAGTTTTTAGCTCGTTTTCGAAAACATTTAAAAATCATACAAAAATCTTCATCTCAAACCATTATGACAAAGTTCAAAAGGTAAAATGAAATTGACTCAAAATTAATCAATGTATTTTTATGATGATATTTCGTTTTCAGAGCATCCTAAAATAAAACTGTTCATAACGCAAGGTGGTCTGCAGTCAACAGACGAGGCAATAACTGCTGGAGTACCGCTGATTGGTATTCCAATGCTGGGTGATCAGTGGTATAACGTTGAGAAATACGTTCACCACAAAATTGGTCTTATGGTTAACATAGACACATTGACGGAGGAAAAGTTTGAAAGTGCTATAAAATCTATTCTGAGCGACAACAGGTAAATTTGTAAATGGATTATTTAGAAGAATTGAGTTTCTTCTCCTACTCAGCTATTTGAGCCTAGTTCTTCTCCTACACAGCTATTTGAGCTATATAGGCCTCGCTGCGCCCTATCGGTAGCCGCCATTCCAGGACTTTGTGGCCGTGTTTTATTGTTTTTAAATTTGTATTTTGTTCCAGCTATCGTGATAACATAGTTCGACTGCGCAGTATAATGAGTGACCAGCCGCAGAGTCCGCTAGAGCGCGCCGTGTGGTGGGCGGAGCACGTGCTGCGTCACGGCGGCGCGCGTCACTTGAGGAGTCCGGCCGCTAACATCTCATTATCTCAATATCTAGAATTAGAACTTGAGTTCGTTTTGTTTGCAGTATTATTACTTTCTCTTTTTGTTCTTTTTAATATTACTAAGGCGATTTCAACAGTTGCTAGTAAATAAGATAAGAAAAGCTCAAATATTTTACTTCAATTTGTTAGGCGTAATTTTTTTTAATGGTGTGAACAAGATAATGTTATATTTTATTAAATAAGAGGATAACACGATCACACTACGATCAATGAAAAAGGTTGATAATTCATTTGAAAAGAAATCAATATAACAACGCTCTGCCACATTAATGAGATGCTCTACAACAAAAACCGATCAATCAATTTCAAAAATAATGACTTCCTCATTTGAAAATGTATTGTATTTACTTAATTTAGATCACGATACAATTTACCTTGTTGTTAAAATATATATTTTTTTAACCAATAAGCGTTTTTATTGCCTATGCTAATTGTCCACGTTTCGGAAACTTCGCCATCTAAAATTATTTAGAATCAAAACCTTATAGTGAGTGAACATGAAAATTGTAGGCGCACTAGTATTGTTCACGTTAATTTTTTCTAATATTTACGGAGCACGGATTTTGGCTGTATTTCCAATACCATCAATAAGTCACCAAATAGTTTTTCGTCCAATTATTCAAGAACTATTAAAACGTGGCCATGAATTGGTTGTTATTACTCCTGATCCTGCATACACCAAGGACAAAACACCGGTCAACTTAACGGAAATTGATGTCCATGATTTATCATATTCTACGTGGGAAAGATTTATTCAAAGATCAGAAGATCCTAAAAGCTGTTGGGTTGATAAAATGTTATTCATTTTATCTGTAGTAACACAAGTATTTGATGGACAAATGACTTCGCAGATAGTTCGAGAAAATGTACTAAATGGTATCGAGAAATTTGATATTTTACTAGTAGAGGCTTGTGTAAGAATGACCCTTGGACTATCTCATGTTTTCAAAGCACCTGTGATTCAAATAAGTTCTTTTGGTTCGGTTGTTAAAAATTACGAAGCGTTAGGCTCACCGTTTCATCCATTTCTGTATCCAAGTGTGTTCAGATATCGCATATACGATTTAAATATTTGGGAAAAGATTGCAGAGTTGTATAAAGAAATAAAATTCCATTATAGTCTTCAGAATAGTGAAATACGTGAGAATGAAGTGATGAAGCGACTTTTTGGAGCAGATACACCAACACTCCATGAATTGTATCGGAAAGTTGATATGTTACTATTAAATGTGCACGCAATCTGGGAAAACAATCGTCCTGTGCCACCGAACGTAATTTTTTTGGGCGGGTTGCATCAAAATGATAAAAAAGACTTACCAAAGGCAAGGCTTACTTAATAAAATCACATAAATATTTCAATAAACTTCAAAATTTAAAACACTAATATTTTCCAGGATTTACAAACATATCTTAATTCCTCTGTAAACGGTGTAATATATGTTAGTTTTGGAACTAACGTAAGACCTTCATTGCTTCCGTTAAACAAAATTGAAATAATAACCGAAGTATTTTCTGAATTACCATACGATATCATATTCAAATGGGATAAAGACGAATTACCTGGACGGAGTGGAAATGTGAAAATATCAAAATGGTTACCGCAGGCTGACTTGTTAAGTGAGTAGTTTCTATTACATCTTTATCATTGACCAGCTTCCGTCCGCGATTCCGTGCGCTTAAAATAAAATAATAATAAAAAATAAGTAGTCTATGTGTTCTTCCAGTCTATCCTCTACATATATGACAAATTTCATCGAGGTCCCTTCACCAGCTTAAGATACAAACTCTAAAAAACATCCATCTATGCATCTAAACTTTCGCTTTTATAATATTAGTAATAAAGTAACAAATTTACCAAATAACTCAATTAGCCCGCTGAGAGTGGATCTCAGAAGAACCGAAACCGAACAGAACCGAAAATTTCAATACAATTTATTCAATGATTAGTTATGCGTAAAGAAACATATAGGCGTCGGTGGTTCAGTGGTTTAAGCACTTGACTTGTAATCTGCAGGTCTTGGGTTCGAATCCCGCCATATACCAATGTGATTTTCGAGTTTTAGATATGTACATAATTTACCCGACGTTCTTACGGTGAAGGAAAACATCTTGATACAACTTGCACATATTCTGCGAAGAAATGAATATATGTGTGAAGTCAACCAACCCGCACTTGGTCAGCGTGGTTGACTATGGCCTCGTCACCCATAACTTGGGGTAGACTTCGAGCCCCTCAGTGGGAACATACTGGGCTGGTGATGAAAGGAGCATATTGGTTTTAATAAATACCGATTAGAAATCCTTCTTTTCCAGGACATCCCAATATCAAATTATTTATAACTCAAGGTGGTCTTCAATCTACGGACGAAGCGATAACCGCTGGTGTTCCATTATTAGGTATACCGATGCTAGCAGACCAATGGTACAATGTTAATAAGTATGAGAAATTTAAAATTGGACGCGGTCTTGATATGGATACACTTAGTAAAAAAACGTTATCAGCTACTATAAGAAACATAATAGAAGACGAAAGGTATAAAATTAAATTTATAAAATGATATAAAAACATATATACCATAACTAGCTGTTGCTCACGACTTCGCCCGCGTAAAATTAAAAAACCTATGCTACTCACAGATAAATTACCTTTCTGACGGTGAAAGAATTTTCTAAATTGGTCCAGTAGTTTTTGAGTTATTTCAAACGTACAAAAATACAAACATACAAATCTTTTGATATATGTAGAATGGATCACATCCTGTCGTCAATAAAGCAACTGTACAGAATTGCTATTCAAATATTATCAGGGGCCAAATAAGTTTGTATTATTTTTTATAAATTAACTATTTTAACAGTGGTAGAGCTCGCTTTAACATCTTAGCACGAATGGGGTCGGCTTGCCCGGTGCAATACCACGACCACACAGAAGTCAGGCGTGAAGTGGAAGCAATTCCGGGTACAGTCTGATGAGTGTGGTGCCGGAGGCCCAATTTTAGTCCCTTTCCCCACCCTTGTCTTATAAGGAAAGGATTGGATGGGAAAGTGGATTTGACGGTGGAGGAGACGCATAGGAAGGGGAAATATCCTTTTTATGCTCGTCTCCTCCGTCGATTTAGGGTAGACAACGCATCTGCAATTGCGGATGTCTATGGGCAGCGGTCGCTTCGCCAATTTAAGCGCATTTAGGTGGTCGCTTGCTTGCCACCTTATTGTATTAAAAAAATCTTTGTTCAAATAATACAACTCATACAAATATACTAATAGCAATTTGACAAGCATGACATCTAAGTCGAATGTATGTGATTACCTTTATTATATAAGAACTTTGTAATATATTCTCAGTTATCGCAAGAATATAGAACATCTACGTAGAGTAATGAACGACCAACCAATGAGGCCGTTAGACCGTGCAGTGTGGTGTATAGAGCATGTGCTGCGACATGGAGGGGCTGGACATCTTAAATCTGCAGGCGCTTATGTCACCTGGTCTGAATTTCTAGAAATGGATCTTATTGCGGCATTAATAGTTTTGACCGTTCTATCTTTAATATTCAGTTTGCTCGTTTTTATATCAACTTGGAATTTTCTAGGCAAAATTATTGGGAACAGTAAGTTAAAGATGTTTTAAGATTTTTTTTTTATTTTCGTTGGAAATAAAAATTATGTAATGCATATGGAATAAAACAATAGGATTTGTTGAATTGGTGTTTTTTTTTTCAGAGGTATTAAAGAAAAAGAACGGTGTTAATTTTTCTGCAAAGAAATCGGAGGGAACACCGACACTCATTTTAAATGATGAGAATGGATTCAAATATGAGTTACATAAAAATAAATAAAAACCCTTTTCACTATATCAAATTGTATATAATTCTGGTATAATCGTGGATATTTGATTATCGCCATCTTCTGATGATCACGTAGCGGTGGTGAGACGAATAAATAAAAAGCTTAAAACTACATAAAAACTATAACATCTTTTCCTTATTACGAATCAGATAGTGTTGCAACAATTTTCGGAATATAAACCTTGAAACTAAAATAATCAATATAATTGATGTGACTAGACTAATAAGTATTAAGGAAAGTAGTTCTAACTCTAAGTATTCGGACCAGGAAATGTTAGCGGCTGGTGATCTAAGATGCTTAGCGCCTCCGTGACGCAGTACGTACTCCAACCACCAGATGGCTCGCTCCAGCGGCTTTTGAGGTTGATCTTGCATCAGACTGCGAAGCCGGATTATGTTGTTTCTGTAACTGAATAAAAAAACAATTAAAATTAATCAATAATCAAATAAAAAATACACTTAACTATCGATATGTCTATTATATTTCAGTTGACACAAAAATATTCAAATGTACAATCGGGTTTGCCGGCGGTAATCCATATATAAAATGCTAATTGTAGACTACACCAGGACTAAAAAGGACACATCTTAGTAATTGTTTCATCAAATCATCGATAATGCTTTAATTATACTAATATTATAAATGCGAAAGTTTAGAGGGATGGATGTTATAGTTTGTCGCCTAAACGGCTGAGACGATTTCGATTAAATTTGGCATAGATGTAGAGGATAGTCTGGACGAACACATATGCTACTTGCATTTGTTTTTTTTTTATTTCCGCGCTTACGGAGTCGCGGGCGAAAGGTAGTTGGTAATAAAGGGTTAAAACATTGCTAAAACCAGACCAATTTTTCTGGAATACAAACAAAGACAATTGTGCGGAGTATGAAATTATGTAAGACCTCAATCGTCTATTTTTAGTTGAACAAGAAATACAAAGAGTAAAATAATAATAACAAAAGAAAATGTGTTCCATAATATAGAAAACACCAACCTTTCATTTTCAGCTACGTCTAGTAAGGCTTGTTTAAGTTTTTCTTCTGTTAGATCTTCAAAATCCAGCCGGACACCGATTTTATGATGAACATATTTTTCAACGTTATACCACTGATCTCCTAACATTGGTATACCAACTAACGGTACGCCGGCTGTGATCGCTTCGTCAGTAGACTGTAATCCTCCTTGTGTTATAAACAATTTGATATTTGGATGTCCTGGAAATATAAGTGTAAGTTGTAAAAATTCTGAAGTGATTTGGGCCTAAGGTTAAATGGACACAGAGTGCTTAATAGATAAATAATATCATTGTGTAAATATAACTTACTCAACAGATCAGACTGTGGAAGCCACTTGAAAATCCTAACATTATCCGATCTTGGTTGTAAACTTTCGTCATCCCATTTCCATATGACATTGTAAGGTAGCTCGGCGAACACTTTATGGAAAATTTCAATTTTCGCTTGATCCAATAAAGACGGCCTGACGTTTGTGCCGAAACTGAAGTAAATTACACCATTCTTCGAATCGTCCAGTAATTTCGAAAGGTCCTTAAACAAACAACTTTTTATATAATTCATCCATATCATCATTGTCAAGTGCAAACTTCCGGTTGCTAATGTTGAGAACCATATAGATATTGTTATATCTAGCTGATTACAATTTTATCTCAAAACACTCAATACAGCCACTGCAAAGTTTGATAGTAACCACATTTATAATCACTGCTACTTTTTATCTATTGTAGACATAATATAATAATGTTTATCTTCATGGAATTACTCAAGATATAATGAAAACGGTCTGTTGAGTATTTAATCTGTCGAGGAAATTACAGAGGTGACTTAAAACTAACAAAGAGATGGTTTTATTGATTTGAATGTGTTGATGAAAGTACAATTTTACGAGACAAATTGATTCGATTTAGTGATGGTGGAGGGATAAGACAGTAGGCCTAAAAAGGGATGGATTGTATGAAAAATAAGAAAGGAGTGACGTCTAAACTGAAGAAAGATAGATTGATATTTATAAAACATATTGCACCAACCCCACATGAAAGGAATTAGAGCACTAAGAAGATGATCATCAAAACCAGCTGTCTAGACGTACCCACTGAGGGGTCCGGAGCCTACCCTAGTTCGAGGTAACTTGGCAATATTCAACATATAAAATTGAAATACATATAAAATTCGAAAATCACACATTATGGCATGTTACATCGCCTTACCTTAGGTAATTCTTTTGGTGGTTTTTGATGTAGCCCACCCATGTGCACAACAGCGGGTGGCACGGGATAATTTCCTTCCCAAATAGGATTTATATTCAAAAACAACATCTCCACTTTATTTTTCAATTCGTTTAGACTTGGAGCGTCAGAGCCGAATATTCTTTTCAACGCTTTGTTTTCTTCGTCTTCGGAAGCAACCGTTATGTATTTTATTCTGATTTGAGTATAAAGGTCATTTATTTTTTCCCAAATAGTCAAATTGTGAAGTTTTTGACTGAAGAAATTAGGATACAAATGAGGAGGATTGGTTGGCGCACCGATTATCTCATAGTTGCCAGGAAATGAACCAAAAGAGCTTACCAAAACTGTCGGAGCTTTAAAAACGTGAGATATTCCTAAAGCTATTTCAAAAAACGCTTCAACTAAAATTAAATCAAATTTTTCTGTATTACTGCTGATAAAATCTTTAACCTCTGTTATGTTCATTTGCTCTTCTATCGTGATTATACTTAACTCCTTTATATTATGTACTTGAGTTATAACCTCGTTTGTTTTCCCAATTATTATTCTATGCATATTTCTTCTCAACAAATTATATGAAACATCATGCATATCAATTTCTGTTAAATTTGCTGGTGTTTTTCCTTTGGGATAAATAGGGTCAGTTGTAAGTACAGTCACTGTGTGTCCACGTTTGATCAATTCTAATGTTATTGGTCGGAACACGACTTGATGACTGATGGAAGGACATGGATAATATGCTAAAATATTTGCAGACTTAACACTTACTACAAAATTGAATAGCAAAATATGTAAAACTTTCACCAACATGATCACGAGCAAACTTACTGAGGAATGAAGGAACCTCAAGATAAAACGCTTTTATAAGTTTAATGAATCACGACCAGTGTACGTGCACGTGTTAGATATAAATTCCAAGTCATCATGTCTGTCATCTCTGTTGAGAACCTATAAGATATGCTGTACCACTCTATTGATTTTATTTTATTCGATAACACTCATTACAGCCACTACAAAGTTTGATAGTGTGAAAATAATTATTAACAATTCTACGCTTCATTTATTTCAGACATAATATAGTTACTAATGTTTACCTTCATGCAAGTAAATACTCAAGATAAAATGCAAACGGTTTGTTGAGTATTTTAACTTTTGAAGAAATTATAGAGATTTAATACTAACTGACGGTTTTGTGAAAATAATCTAAAGCAGTAAGAAATACGATACATCTAAAAAGTATCCGTCAAAATTTATATTTGTCTACCAAACTCAAACCCATGGAAACAATTTAATTCAGCCGACAGGATTGCTTAACAATTAATATTATATTTGAAAAAAGTCACATTATATCGCCTTACCTTAGGTAATTCTTTTTGAGGTTTTTGATGTAGTCCACCCATGTGCACAACAGCGGGTGGCACGGGATAATTTCCTTCCCAAATTGGATTTATATTCAAAAACAACATCTCCACATTATTTTTCAATTCGTTTAGACTTGGAATATCAGGGCCGAATATTCTTTTCAACGCTTTGTTTTCTTCGTCTTCGGAAGCTGACACGTATCTTATTCTGATTTGAGCATACAAGTCATTTAACTTTTCCCACATAGTCATATCGTAAAGTTTTTGACTAAAGATATTTCGATACAAAAGTGGAGGATTGGTCGGCGCACCGACTATTTCATAGCTGCCAATAAATGGACCAAAGGAACTTATCACAATTGTCGGAGCTTTAAAAACATGTGATATTCCCAAAGCCATCAAGTAAAACGCTTCAATTAATATTAAATCAAATTTTTCTTTTTTACTACTGATGAAATCTTTGACTTCTTTTATGTTCATTTGCTCTTCTATTACCTGCGGTGCAAACTCCTTCATAATATTTACTTGATGTATAACATCGCTTGTTTTTCCCACTAAAAATTTATACAAGTTTTTTCTCAACAAATTGTATGAAACATCATGCATATCAATTTCTGTCAAATTTGCTGGTGTTTTTCCTTTGGGATAAATAGGGTCGGTTGTAAGTACAGTCACCGTGTGTCCACGTTTGATCAATTCTAATGTTATTGGTCGAAACACGACTTGATGACTGATCGAAGGGCATGGATAATACGCTAAAATATTTGCAGACTTAACACTTACTATAAAATTGAATAGCAAAATATGTAAAACATTCACCAACATGATCACAAGCAAACTTACTGAGGAATGAATGAATGTCATGAATAAGCGCATTTATACATGACCAGTGTACATGGACGTATCTATACTAATATAATAAAGCGTAAACACACACTTCTTTGTTGCCTAAGATGTTAGCAATTACAGCATATTTTTGAATAATTCTTTTTTTAATAACAAGCCCTATACTTACGTCCCGCTTTAGGCTATATATTTTCACGCCATTAAACTTAGGGGTAGATATTTTGGATAAAAACTCTAATGTGGGAAAGAGACCATAAGTTGCTGCCCACATCAAGGAAGCAAGATTGCCATGGTTTGTCATCATGTCATGTCATTTTGATATTTGCAATTGATAATTTGACAAATGTAGGTAAACAATGAAACAAATTATTTATAATTTCACGCGGATGAAGCCGCAATGGAACAGCTAGTTAGATATAAATTCCAAGTCATAATGATTCTTCTTTCATCTCTTATCTACGTAATTATTAATTTAATGTCTAGACGATAATCTTACGTTATATGCGTAGTAACAAGCATTCTTATAATAAATTATTTTGGAATTAGCTGAATTGATAAATCCCAATAAAATGTACTCTTAAAGTACACCAACGAAAAGGTAAGGTAAGGTAAAAGTCGAAGGTATGCCGACGAAGAAATTCTTAAATAAACACTGCCAATAAATTATTTTGTATAAAATTGTGTCTAATTTGATGTAAAAGTACAAAAAACTGTTCTTTTATTGACACGGAACAGCTAAGTCTACTAATCTTACTAATATTATAAATGCGAAAGTTTAGATGGATTGTTGGATGGATGGATGTTTATTAGAGTTTGTAGACTAAACGGCTCAACTTATTTCAATGAAATTTGGTATAGATGTAGAGGACAGTCTGGAAGAACACATAGGCTCACCAAATTTGTTTTTTTAATATGACGCGGACGGAGCCGCGGGCGAAAGCTAGTGAAGAATTAATACGTAGCTTGCTTACATGCATCTTCTAGTTAATCTTTACTTCTGTCCGAATGTGATTTGTAATCTGTTATGAAGCAAAATATTTATTCGGAGTCTGAGTGTTGATGATAGAATTTTAAAATCCTTTAATTATTTTTATTGTAATGTAAAAACAGTTGGTAGTTATTAAGTAAAATAAAGTAAAATTTGAGGATGGTCGGCATATTAGCTGTACGTCGACCGGCGAACGAACTGTGCGCACCCAATATTGTGAAACTCGTTTAATATTTAGATGCACCGCCATCCCTTATACTGAGTGTTAGATTCTTATCAAATAGTTGGAGTGAGGTTTATATAAAGTATGTTATCAATTAAAGCGTAATTGATTAAGAGTATACTTGTATGATAAGATGGCTCATTGAAAGAAATTTACCCGACTTCCGATAGTATTGTGATATTATTTCGACTATTGCATCACAATTTAAAACCGATTTTATTGTTCACTAGCTGTTCCTGTGCGGCTGTGTAGATGGATGGATGGATGGATTGATGTTTATTGGAGTTTGTAGCCTAAACGGCTGAACGGATCTCGATGAAATTTGGCTTAGTTGTAGAGGATACTCTGGAAGAACACATAGGCTACTTACTTTTGTTTTTTTTAATTCCACGCGGACGGAGTCGCGGGCGAAAGCTAGTAATTACATAAAACACCGGCACGATTATAAAATAATTTTAAGATAATGTAAAATGGAAATGTCGTCGTTTGTTTTTTTATATTTTATTGCCTATATAACATTATGTGTCATACAGTATTTATTTTAGACAGTTACGAGACGTGAAGGCTTAACGATGAGACCAAGATTATTCGTTTTTAATTTACTATGTGTAACTTTATCATTTGTTGATAGTGCTCGAATATTAGGTGTATTTCCAACACCATCGATCAGTCATCAAGTTGTTTTCCGTTCCTTAACACACGAATTGGCAAGACGAGGTCATGAACTTATTGTTATAACAACAGACCCTGTACATCCAAAAGGTCAAGTACCTGAAAACTTAACGGAAATAGATGTCCACGATATGTCTTACGCAATATGGAATAAAGGTATTTCAGAACTTAAAGATGGTTCGAGAGATGTCAACAAACAAATTCTAGCAATGATGGATTTATGTTTTGAAATTTTCGAAAAGCAAATGAAATCTAAAAGTGTACAAAAATTATTGACATATGAAAAGGATTATTTCGACTTGATACTTGTCGAGGGTATTTTATCACACACTTTGGGATTTTCGTATATTTTTAAAGCACCAGTAATTTTGGTCAATTCCTTTGGCGGAATATGGGATAACTATGATGTTATGGGTGTACCAACACATCCAATTTTATATCCGAATATGATGAGAGATAGATTAAACAATATCACGATGTGGGAAAAAGTTATGCAGTTAAGAAAAGAATACCACTTGCGAAATCTTGATACAAATAATGTGATGATGAATAATGTATTGAAGAAATTGTTTGGTGCGGAAACTCCTCCAGTTACAAAATTATTTGACAATGTAGCTATGTTGTTTTTAAACGTGCATCCTATTTGGGACAGCAATCGTCCCGTGCCTCCAGGTGTGATCTACATGGGTGGGTTACACCAGAATCCGATAAAAGAATTACCGAAGGTATGTGCTTTTTACATTTAAATGTTCATTTAAAAGATAATATGTAGTTACATTTTACGCTACATGCAATGAAAGCCATCGTTAATAATAAAATATTCTGTTTAAAATTAGCTCAATTTTTTATTACATGCCTTATTATCATGTAATGTTGCAATAAAAGTTTCCCTTTTTTTAATTACTTTTAGCCTATGTGGAGTAATCTTACTTTATTTGCTCTTTATTTCTTTGTTTTTACTTGAATTTTCGGTATGTTTTTCAGGATCTAAAGTCATATCTGGATTCGTCTAAGAATGGGGTTATATACTTTAGTTTAGGTACAAATGTGAAACCATCTTACGTGCCTCCAGAAAAGCTGCAAGCTATTGTAAACGTATTTTCACGAATGCCGTACGATGTTCTTTGGAAATGGGATAACGATGAACTGCCAGGTCGTTCAAACAATGTAAAATTATCCAAATGGCTTCCTCAATCTGACTTACTGAGTAAGTGTTTTTAATACTTTTAACTTCCACATGTTTTGTTTTTCATGTATCGAAGAATAGTCTAATGCAGTAGTTAACTAGAAAATATAGAGTGAAATTAATACGTGTCATTTGGATACACCGTTTCAAATAAGACAATGCAGGTCAATAACCCCGACTTGTCTAATGACAAAAGACTTATCTCAGTATACTGCAGTGACAATAGTTACCAATACGTATTAGTCTCTGTTGACAATAATATTACACGCTATTAACATACATATCATGATATGTACATGAATACATTTTTTTTCTTAAATTGCCGTCAAAACATTGGCGTGAAAGATATGCAAATGAAGTAAATGAACTACTTTTTCATATATTTCTATCAATCGTCATTATCAGAAAATTACTCCTTTAAATAAATGAAAATAGTAGAGTCCGCAGACGCATTAGATGTCACACATGTGGCATAATGCATGAGAGTTGCCAGGGTCCCGCTTGGTCGAAAAATCTAAAAGATATAAAACTACTCCGAAAAAAACTGTATTTATCTGATGATGAAGCCACTAGCTATTTCCACTCATAGCTAATGTCTTTAAGCAGCGGTCATTGTGCAACTTTTGTGGTACTAAAGGTGCCAAAAATTCTTATTTCAGGGCATCCGAAAATAAAGTTATTCATAACTCAAGGAGGTTTACAATCGACAGACGAAGCTATCACTGCTGGAGTGCCTCTTATTGGTATACCTTTGCTCGGAGATCAATGGTACAATGTGGAAAAATATGTCGAACATAAAATTGGAGTCAGGATTGACATGGATCAACTAACAGAAGAGATGTTTGAAAGCGCAATACGAACTGTTATTAATGACACAAGGTAAAAAAAATATTTTATTACCAATTTGAAAAACATATTTTTAAACTCCATGTTGTGCATCCAACCCCATTCAACCTAAATTTATATAGCCTTTTACGTCTCTGTCAATACCATCGTCGTGTTGGACGAGTGTATGTGGTTACATCAGTTACACCACATAAGGCAATTGGAGAAAAGCTAATTAGAACGCGAAAATGTTTTGATCCTTTCAATTAATCTCGCAATTCTTACAACCTGCGGTACATTATTCATGCTTCCCCACAAGCTCGATGTCATCGGCAATCAACAATGATATTATAATTTATGTTCCAGCTATCGTGAGAACATAGTGCGACTGCGCAGTATAATGAGTGACCAGCCGCAGAGTCCGCTAGAACGCGCCGTGTGGTGGACAGAACACGTGCTGCGTCACGGCGGCGCGCGTCACTTGAGGAGTCCGGCCGCTAGCATCTCATGGACTCAATATTTAGAATTAGAACTAGTACTCGTTTTGTTTATTGCAGTCATTGTTTTACTTTTTATTCTGTTTACAGTTTTAAAGATGATTTGTAATTTTATAAACCTTAATTTATCTGTAGTTAAAATTAAAAGATCTTAATTAGCTAATAGGATGGTGTTTTGTATTATATTGTGGATTGATTTACTTTAGTGTTTTGTGAAATAATTTAATAATAGGATATTAAGCAAATAAAGGGAAAGTCCCAAAAATTGTAACTGGCCAATAATTTGTATTTAGAAAAATCTTTTTAAAAATAAAAAGAAATAGTTTTATTTACATGCATTCTTTTCGCCTGAATTCCTATTTCCCTTGGTCACGGCATCAAACGTAAATGAACATGAATTTCGCTAATTCTTTTTTGTTGTGTCTTTACAAAAAAAATGTCAGAAGGTTATGAGAATTTGAAAATAAAAAATCGGGGTCTCGATGAAATTTGGCATACAGGTTATAGTCTGGAAGGCGACTTATTAAATTTCGGGCAAAAGCTATAGAACAGAAAATTGGTAAAGTATTAGAAAAACGCATATAATTATTATTAACGCCTGTCATAAATGTCACAGCAAAAGTATGTTATTAAAATTTCGATATGTATTTTTACAAAATCATTCAAACGAAACACTTGTTATAAATAGTAGGTAGTCGGAATGTCCCATCATTGATTATACGTATTTAGTGATATGTTAAATGTCTCTGTATAAAGTAAAGAATGGGTGTAATGCATTTTCACAGTGTAAATCCTCGTTTAAAAAAACATTCTTATCTCAGATTCGTCAAAAACAATAAGAGGTGTGTTAATATGTTTTTGTGTATGAGAATTAGAAGCCAACGGTAACTGATACGTACTTAATTCAAGATAAGATGTAACGTCATTTTTTAAACCATTATGTAATTGTATTATACATCGATCGTACTTTGTACGGTCAAGGTCAATTACTTAGCTAAATAAAGCTAGGAGTTTAGTAGGTCATTTTAAATTTTAAAAACTTTCGTGGATACTAACACTTTGTTCGAAGTCTTTTTACCACCTTTTGAATTATAAAAAAAGGTAAGTAAATAAAATTAAGAAATGATGTTTTTCATTTTTACTTTGTACATTTAGTGAATACTGGAAAAAAAACGTAAAATCAAGTCATGATAATTGATATAAGCCTATTTTATCGGAAAACGCCATGGTCCATCTTTAAAGCCCAAATTTAAAGAATGTAGACATTGTTAGATTTTGTGACTACATTTCGGGCAGATCATTACTCATATAAATATTTTCAATAAACATAATTATCTGTATCTATACTAATATAATAAAGTGTAAACACACACTACTTCGTGGCGTAGGATGTCAGCAATCACAGCATAATTTTTGAATAATTATAATATTTGTTTAATAAAAAGCCGTACATTTACGATACGCTTTAGGCTCTATATATTTTACGCTATTAAACTTAGGGGTAAATAAATTGGTAAAAAACCTTAATGTGTGAAAGGGACCATAAACTACAAGCTGTCAACATTAAGGAAGCAAGGTTATTATGGTAACGGTAATCTTGACATTTGCGATTGAGAATTTGACGAGAAGTTTTTATAATTTCACGCGGATGAAGCCGGCGGGAACAGCAAGTCTTTAATATTTTGCCAGTCATCTTAAAACCAGTTGTATATAAAGTGTAAACACGAACATCCTTTATATCAGATCTACCAGAAAGTTGTTGCAAATCGAACGATGATTTCAAAATTAGTTTTATATTTATTGTGTCTCACATCATATGGCAATGCAGCTCGAATATTGGCGATGTTTCCAATACCATCAATCAGTCACCAAGTGGTATTCCGACCAATAACACAAGAGTTGGCAAGACGCGGTCATGAAGTCACAGTTATAACAACAGACCCGGCATTTCCCAAAGGACAAGCACCTAAGAATCTCACGGAAATCGACGTGCATGATATGTCATATACAATGTGGTGGAACCTTCTGGAAGGAATCGAAGATATAAGAGATCCTATACAACAGTTGAAAAAAGTCATAGATGTATCCTATCCTATATTTGAAGAACAAATAAAAACTGACAGTGTTCAAAAAATATTGAAATACAAAAACGACCACTTTGATTTAATACTTGTAGAAGCATGTGTAAGACCAGCTATTGGATTGTCTTATGTTTTCAAAGCTCCTATTATACAGGTTAGTTCGTTCGGTGCTGTGATGGACAATCATGATATAATGGGAACACCGTCACATCCAATTTTATATCCAAGCATGCTTCGAGACAGATTTTACAATTTAACAATCTGGGAGAAAATAATTCAAATAAAGAAAGAATTTACATCGATGATGATCAAGATGAATAGAGATTATGATAATGAAGTACTAAAGAGAGTATTTGGTGAGAATGTACCACTAATAGAAGAATTGTATGAAAACGTTGCAATGCTGTTTTTAAACATGCATCCTATTTGGGAAAACAATCGTCCCGTGTCACCGGGTGTTGTCTACATGGGAGGACTGCACCAGAATCCGATAAAACAACTACCAAAGGTATGTAATAGAAGCATACATTTATAAAAATATTAAAGGGCAATCGAGTATAAGAGATCTAATTACTGTTCAAAATGTTTTAAGGTAAATGCAAGTAGCTAATACGGTGGTAAATAAAATCATGAAGAACTTTTATCTATCAAGTTGATTTCTTTCAACAATAAAAGTTAAAAAGCAAACCGAAATCTTGTACATAGTAGCTTTACGATAGTTGGATTGATTAGGATAGGTTAGACAATAAGCGATTGGAGTGTTTTAATTGATTGATAATTTGTTATAGGATCTGAAGTCATATCTCAACTCTTCTAAGAACGGCGTCATTTACTTTAGTCTGGGATCAAATATAAAATCATCAAATCTGCCACCGCCTATACTGGAAGCTATTGTGAAAGTATTTTCTCGATTGCCGTATGATGTTTTGTGGAAATGGGACATTGATGAACTACCTGGACGTCCAAGCAATATAAAAATATCAAAATGGCTGCCACAATCGGACTTGTTAAGTAAGTTTAATCTTAACTTGGGAGAGGCCATGGTTAAATCTGTCTTTCTGTCTCTGCGCAGTTAATTCTTCTATTCTTTTTCCCTTTTTCTGTTCAACCTCAAAAACGCCAAGATTTCTAAACGCATTCCTTTTGTTTTAGGACATCCAAAAATAAAATTATTCATAACTCAAGGTGGACTGCAATCAACAGACGAAGCTATCAATGCTGGAGTACCTCTAATTGGAATACCTTTGATAAGTGATCAGTGGTACAACGTGGAACAATATGTATACCATAAAATCGGTTTGAGACTCGACATCGATAAAATCACAGAAGAAACTCTCGAAACTGCTATAAAAACCATTCTTAACGACAATAGGTAAGACAGTAATCTAACTAATCTAATCTAACTATCTAATGTAACTAATATTATACGAGTAAATACGAAATTTTAGATGGATGGATGGATGGATGGATGGATAGATGTTTGTTGGAGTTGGTAGCCTAAACGGCTGAACAGATCTCGATGAAATTTGGCATAGTTGTAGAGGATACTCTGGAAGAACACATAGGCTACTTACTTCTGTTTTTTTTTTAATTTCACGCGGACGGAGTCGCGAAAGCTAGTAGTTAATAACTAGACAATTTTCACAGTTATAATCTGTAGTAATACTATATTAGTATATGGGTGATATTTATTTCAGTTATCGTGAGAACATAGTGCGTCTGCGCAGTATAATAAGTGACCAGCCACAGAGTCCGCTGGAACGCGCCGTGTGGTGGGCGGAGCACGTGCTGCGTCACGGAGGCGCGCGACACTTGAGGAGTCCGGGCGCTAACATCTCATGGACTCAATATCTAGAATTAGAACTTGTGTTTACATTGACTGCAGTATTAATACTTGCTATATTTATTGTGTACAAAGTTTGTAAAACGATTTGTACTTATTTAAGTTCAAAACAACATAATGTTAAAGTCAAGAAATCATAAATAATTGATAATGTATTTTTGTATGTAATAAATGTTTGGAATAGAATTTATCTTTACATTTCCCCATATAATAAATGTTTCATTCCGAAACAAACATAATACGACAAATGACTTTAAACTGTCGTGGTATTTGTAATTATATTGTTAACGAACTGTCGCCCGCAAACTTCGTTAGTGTAGAATTTAAAAAAAAATGGTAGTCTATAACTTCTAGACTGGCAGAGCCATCTTGCGCAATATATAACATCTGGCATTATGGGTTTAGTTTTTTATATTAACTTTTATACAATTTGAAACCTCTGCTTAGAGCCAGTTGCGCAACTATTACGACAAACCAGAAACTGGTGATCGCCAGTCTAGTGGCTAACATTCCCGCGTGCTTCTTCTTTTTACCAGCTACCTTCCAGTCTTAGTCCCGTCCAAATCGGTCCACCGGTTCCAGAGATAGCGGTCCGGTCGCCATTTTGACAGCGCGGAATTAAAAAAAATGTAGCCTATAATATGCCCGTCTATGTGAGCTACCCTTCAGTGAAAGTCCAATCGAAATCGGTCCAGCCGGAGATGAGATACGGGTTTCTTACCCACCTAATTTAATCGTGGTAAGAAACCCGTATATTACGTTATTAGTAATACGATAAGTTCCTTAACCGAGACCTTAACCCTAATTAGTTGGTAAATCTTAAGATTGACTGGAGTTCGTACTTTTACAGTAACCTATGCATAAAAGTAAAAACTACCTGACTCCCAGTTAGCACAGCACTATGAGGCTTAAAAATTAGGCATCAAGAGATCTGTTACTACGAGTATGTTGGCAAGCATTGATTAAAAACATTTTTCAATGTAAAACATTGGGGTTTGCGTTTTTCAAATTAATTCTCCTCGCCAACTAGAAGATAGTGCAAATCCAGTACTAACTGCATAAAAGAATGTCAAAAAATTGTCTTAAATTTTTGTTGTCATCTTTGACCCTCTCAAAAACAAAGAATTACTTAGTTATGTTGTATTTTATTATCTTATCGACGAAGGTCAACTTCCTTTTAATGATATCTCAGTGACAAAACAATATTTTTTATCACAAATAAATTATTTGATTATTTTTAGATATCACTAAATCAGCTGGGCGCGACGTGGATATCATGTATTGTAAAAGAAACGTCACGGAATACGTTTGTGATAAAGAATCTATACTAATATTATAAAGAGGAAAGATTAGTATTTTTGTATGTATTGAAATAACTCAAAAACCACTGCGCCGATTTCAAAATTTTTTTTACCATTTACAAGCTGTGATCAGTGAGTAACCTAGGCTATATTTGTTTAATTCCCGCAGGCGAAGTCGCGAGCAACAGCTAGTTATTTAATATACCGACAAGTTATCGGACCGGTGGGCATTAATCAAAGTAAATTATGATAACTCATTAGTGCCTCCTTATAACGTCGAAAAATGACACGATCCTAGCCGTATTACGTATTTTATGTATTATAATTTCCTATGTCTCTGTAAGTTATATATATTTTTTGGCAGAACTAAGATACCAGCGCCCTCTCGCCGGGACAGATAAGTTTGTCGTACTATACATTCTTAATACGTCAATGGAAGCATTAACATACGAGTAATTACATAAATTACACTTTTTAAAATTGATATAGGTGATCCATCTTTTTTATTATTGTTGATGTTAGCCAACGAGATAGCGGTCACCTAATCTTATTAATATTATTAATGCGAAAGTTTATATGGATGGATGTTTGTTAGAGTTTGTAGCCTAAACGGCTGAACGGATCTCGATGA
>LD689021.1:2307502-2335000 GCA_003118335.3 Papilio memnon
GAGAAAAAACCTGCATAAATTTTTAGTGGGAAAAACAAGCGATGTCATACATCAATTACATCTCATCAAGGAGTTTACTCCGCTGATTATAGAAGAACAAATGAACATAACAGAGGTAAAAGAACTTCTGAATAATAAATCAGAAAATTTTGATTTAATATTAGTTGAAGCGTTTTACATTATGGCTTTAGGAATATCCCACGTTTTTAAAGCACCAACTGTATTAGTGAGCTCGTTTGGTGCATTTCTTGGTAACTATGAAATAGTCGGAGCTCCAACCAATCCTCCACTTTTATATCGAAATATATTCAGTCAAAGACTTTATAACATGACTATGTGGGAAAAATTAAATGATTTGTATCTTCAATTAAGAATAAGATACGCAATTGCTTCCGAGGACGAAGAAAATAAAGCGTTGAAAAAAATATTCGGCTCTGACGCTCCAAGTCTAAACGAATTGAAAAATAAAGTGGAGATGTTGTTTTTAAATATAAATCCAATTTGGGAAGGAAATTATCCCGTGCCACCCGCTGTTGTGCACATGGGTGGACTACATCAAAAACCACAAAAAGAATTACCAAAGGTAAGCGAGACGATATTAATGTTATTGAATTTTTAAAAAATCTCTTCGATAGCGTGGACATTATTTCGATTAGTAGTTTGGTAGACAGATGTTTGGAGGATGTTATTAATAATTTGTCCTAAACAGTATTTTCATTGAAGAAACGTTACTCCATACAAGCCTTCACCCCCATTTAAACCTACAGGGGATGAATTTCTTAAATTCCCTTCATAGTGCACTGTGTACTAACCTGAAAGTAAATTATTAACAGAAATCTATGTGCAAAATGTCAAAAGAGATGGAGATAAACAAATATGTAATACAGAATAATACGTATTTAAAATTATGTTTAAGGAACTTTCGAAATTACTGGATGATTCGGCCAATGGTGTTATTTACTTCAGTTTCGGCTCCAACGTCAGGCCATCATTATTGGATCCTGCGAAAATGGACATTTTCCATAAAGTGTTCGCCGAGCTACCTTACAACGTGATTTGGAAATGGGATGACGATAGTTTACAACCAAGATCTGATAATGTTAGGATTTTCAAGTGGCTACCGCAGTCTGATCTATTGAGTATGTATTTTTTATTTAAATTACACACATCCTCTTGCCCTTTTCCCCATTAAGGGACGTAATAATCTTCCATACATCTATATCGACCGTCATATCTGAATTCACTCCCTTTTTACGCATATCCTACGCTCCCTCAGTAATTAATTAGGTCGGTAATTGAAGGGAAGGTGGCAGAAAGAGGATGAGATGTTACACATATAAGATTACTTGCTTTCGCCCGCGACTCTGTCAGCGTGGAATTAAAAAAAAAAACAAATGTTAGTAGCCTATGTGTTCTTCCAGTCTATCCCCCACATCTATACTAAATTTCATCGAAATCCGTTCAGTTGTTTAGGCTACAAACACTAACAAACATCCATCCATCTAAACTTTCGCATTTATAATATTAGTATGATGGAGATAATTATTGCAATATCGTCAAAGTTGCTTATATTGCAACAGGAATTGTTGATTTTCATTTGATGTCTTGTCAAATTCAAGGATATTAAATCGAAATGATCACATTACTGCAATTTCCAGGACATCCCAATGTAAAATTGTTTATAACACAAGGTGGCTTACAGTCTACTGACGAAGCGATCACAGCCGGTGTTCCTCTAGTTGGCGTTCCAATGTTAGGAGATCAGTGGTACAACGTTGAAAAGTATGTCTATCATAAAATCGGTGTCCGGCTGGACTTTGAAGAACTGACAGAGGAAAAATTGAAACAAGCCTTACTGGACGTAGCTGAAAATGAAAGGTTAGTCATTCCTAAATTGTCACTTCTTATGTTGCTATTTTCTATTCTTTAGGACTTTTAGCTCGACTGAGTTTAAACATTTTTGAGGTTATACAAAGTCATACCAGGTACAGTCACCGTCATTCGCGGTGTTCCAGATACAGAAAAATAGCCAGGGACTTCAACAAACTTCAATTCATAATCCCTTCGTAAAAATAACCAATTAGAATTCTATTTGATTTAATAAAAACACTCATTGTTCTCCTGATTATTGTATAATATCTTTAACAAACGACTTTCAAACTATTGTCATTTTAAAGATCACCGCCAGCAAACTCGACTGTACACTAACTGCTTCCCTGTAGCCTTAATGGATTAAGAAGAGTAATGTACAGTCGGGGAAACTGGCGGTGTATTACCTTTAAAGCTACAATTGAACATTTTGTAGTGAGACACGGAACATAGATTAATACAACGCAGCCTATAAATGTGTCTGTATGAAAAAAATGCGGTTAGTGATACTCGGCTAGTTTATATCCCTTCGTTTGCACTCACTGCTATTTGTAGTCAGTTATTATCAGTTATTTGTAGGAAGAGGCGGAGTTTGTCTCGTTGCAATAAACAAGGCAAATTTACCTGAAGTGGAACACCGCGGATTTCCGCGACTGTACCTTTCCAAGCGTTTTCTTCTCCGAAGTATCAGATATATACTTGTTCATCTATATCTACATCTATATCTATATCTATATCTATTTTTTAGATTACTTAGATTTATTTATGTATGTGTTGAAAAAAACTCAAAAACTACTGGGCAGATTTTAAAAATTCTTTCACCGTTAGAAAGGTAATTTATCTGTGAGTAAAATAGACTATATTTTTTAATTTCACGCAGGCGAATTCGCGAGCAACTGTGTTTTTTAATTCAATACATATTTTTCAGTTATCGAAACAACATGATTCGACTTCGCAGTCTGATGCAAGATCAACCACAAAAGCCATTGGAGAGAGCCATCTGGTGGTTTGAATACGTACTGCGACACGGTGATGTGAAGCATCTTAGATCACCTGCTGCTAATATCTCGTGGTCCGAATACTTAGAAATAGAATTAATTTCATTTATACTTATTTGTGTTATTACATCATTAGTATTTGTTATTTTAATATTAAGGTATATATTCCGAAAATTGTCGAAACTTTCTCGAATTCATAAAAAGGAAAAATCAATGTAATGCTATGATAATTTTGAAACATAGAGATTTTAACGTAGGTTCGTAGGAAGCGAGTTTCTTACCATGATGATGACCCCTTCTCTGATTTAAGAAATTAAAAAAAAAGATTCGCTATTTTGAGAATCAGACATTTCGGCATAGTTACATGCGCCATGGTACTGCATAATGTCAAAATATTAGGTTGCAATCCTCTTAGCTTTATCGTGTTAATTGAATATTTGCCTTTCTGACAGGAGGATAATGTGTGTTCGTAATATCCCTCCGAACAGTCTAGTCTGAAGTGTCATTCGATTGGTATTTTCGTATTTTCTCTCCGAGTGACAGGTGTATAAAGTCTGGTTTATTTTTGTATTTTAACAATTGTTCTGTTATACGGTGTTTATTAAATGTTTTTTTTAAAATAATTCGTTTCTTCTGTTAAATGCTGTTTTGCAAAAACCATCCATGACGGTAATAAAAGTACTAGAAATATACACAATTTAACCCTAATTGAAAATTATTCATTCTTACCTTGCTCGTATTTTCATGTTCACCCATTTTACAACCTTACAACCGTCTTTTTTTTAATGCCTTTGAAAAAAATTAAAACAAAAAACAACCAAGTAACAACCGAACGCATTTTATTTTTTTACAAATAACTGTCAGTATTATAATCGAAAAATAATCCAAGCTTAAGATGTTTTTATCGTGGTGTTCCAAATGTATTTACTTTTAAATTTCCTAACTGTTATACAATGTTCCAACTCAATATTAAAGTAACAACGGTCAATCGGATTAATGTTATGAGATTCAATAAATTCAGACCGTTTTTTAATTTAATTTATTGATTTTAAACTAAACTAGAAAGAGTGATAAATGCAAATAGAAATAAGATATATGTAATATTAGATTTAGAAATCCTGTAATTAAAAAAAAATCATTCGCAACCCAGGTCCCTGAGAAATATATGTAAGGGGAGTGACGAGAGCGGCAAAAGCCGCCTTAAATAGAAAAAAATCAGAGCAGGTGACATAAGCGCCTGCAGATTTAAGATCTCCGGCCCCGCCATTCACCAGCACGTGATCTATCCAACACTGCACGTTCTAACGGTCTCATTGGTTGATCGTTCAATAATCTACGTAGATTTTCTATATTCCGACGATAACTGAGAACAATCGAATTTAATATAATATTATAATACAATACCTAATACCTAATATACCTAATACAATACAATAATATAACACAATAATACAATAATACAATACAAGGACATTCAACAATGGTAGAGCCCGCTATAACCTACACGAAAGTGCACGCCTGGTGCAATACCACGACCACACAGAAGACACGCTTCAAGTGGAAACCATTAACCTCCTTGTCAGTCGGGTAATAAAATAAAAGAAATTTATTTCAGACCTATTTACAACATTTTATTTCTAACAATTTTCTGATTTAAATTGCAAAATTATACGTTTTTTTTTAAGTTTAAGCTTAAGTTTTGGCGTAAAAAACTAAAAATCGCTTTTAAAACTAGAATAACAACAAAAAGAGATATTATTAACACAGCAGTCAAAGTTAATACAAGTTCTAATTCTAGATATTGAGTCCATGAGATGTTTGCAGCCGGACTCCTCAAGTGTCGCGCGCCGCCGTGACGCAGCACGTGTTCTGTCCACCATACAGCGCGCTCTAGGGGACTCTGCGGCTGGTCACGCATTAAACTGCGCAGACGCACTATGTTCTCACGATAGCTGGAACATTTATAATTATGCATTATTAAAAAGAAATCGACGCAACACTAGATCATCGGCATACACTTTCCGTCGCCATGACATCTGTCAATGTCATTCGAAGCGTTATGCATAAGCGCGGCATTCTGGCGGGATCAGTAGATTTGGGTATTGAAGTAGATTTAAGTTGTTACTCGTACAATTATATGGTATTATTGTCTAAAAGTATGTAGAAAGAAGACAACTATAAAAACATCTGGAACGAATTCTTCTTGTAATATTTATGACCAGCTTTTGCCTGAAATTTCGTCCGCGTGTAATTTAAACAAACTTGGTTTCTATGTTACTTTTAACCTTCCTGAACTATAAGATATAATATATAGATCTAATTTTCCACTTAGCGATTTGCCGTGTACGATAATTCACGTCCTATTTCCACTGGCGCGGCCGCGATGGTATTAGAGATTGATATCGCGCGGTTATAAGTAAGTTAGAAATAAGCATTAAACTTACAGCTTTAAAACAATTTGTAATATAGCTAAATTTATTAATGGAAAAGTTTAGACGGATATATGGATGGATGTTTGTTAGAGTTTGTAGCCTAAACTACAGAACGGATCTCGATGAAATTTGGCCTCGATATAGACCATAGTCTGGAAGAACACATAGGCGAGGTAATTTTGTTTTGTTTAATTCCACGCGGACGTAGTCGCGGGCGAAAGCTAGTGTTTTTAAATAATATATGCATTGCATACCTTGTATCATTAATAACCGTTCGTATTGCGGATTCGAACGTTTCCTCTGTTAGTGTATCTATGTCAATCTTAACTCCAATTTTATGTTGCACGTATCTCTCTACATTGTACCATTGGTCTGCGAGCAAAGGTATACCAATAAGAGGCACTCCAGCAGTGATCGCTTCGTCTGTCGATTGTAAACCTCCTTGAGTTATGAATAACTTTACTTTCGGATGCCCTGAAATAAGAAATTAATATTAAAGGCAGTGAATTCGAGGAAGATTTAGAAAAGGCAAACTCGACGTGTGACGTCACGGTATATTTTCATCATGTGTTTTACAGTACAATATTTTTTTATGTTAATGAGAATGAAAGTTAAAATAATATTTAGAAATACTTACTCAGTAAGTCAGATTGCGGAAGCCATTTGGATATTTTTATATTATTTGAACCTTGCAGTTCATCATTGTCCCATTTCCAAAGAACATCATATGGCAGTTTCGAAAATGCGTTTACAATAGCTTGCAACTTTTCTGGAGGCACGTAAGATGGTTTTACATTTGTGCCTAAGCTAAAGTAAATAACCCCATTCTTAGACGAATCGAGATATGACCTTAGATCCTGTAAAAAATGTTTTTTTTTTAATAGTAATAGCCTACTCATAGACAAAAGTTACGCAACAATTAACTAATGTTAATAATAGTGCCATTATAAATCTGTTATATTTTAAAACACAAATTTCCAAACATTTTTTTTCGTAGATCCCTTTATAAAATAGCGGTTTCGATGAATCCACAAACCCATAATCCTACACACTCATCGGGTCTTCCTTCCGGGTCCGGGTCGAGGTCTAAGGACCGCAGTAGGTTCCGGAAGATCCGGCATCGCCGACGGTACCACATTGGGAACCATAGTTTTGTAGCTATGTCTAAGTGGTTGCCAAATGAGCTACCTACTGGAGAATATGGTTGTTCCCCGCAGCCTATTTTTATCCCAACGATACGTAAAATAGTGCTCTATGAGGCTTCTCATATGAAACGGTAAGTGGCCACATTTTAATGGCGCTATACTATTTAAAGTTACTTTAAATTGCCATACCTTCGGTAGTTCTTTTATCGGATTCTGGTGTAACCCACCCATGTAGATCACACCTGGAGGCACGGGACGATTGCTGTCCCAAATAGGATGCACGTTTAAAAACAACATTGCTATATTGTCAAATAATTTTGTAATTGGCGGAGTGTCCGCACCAAACAATTTCTTCAATAATTTGTTCACGGCCTCATAATTTTTATGCACATTTTTCATCTCGTAATTTCTTTTTATCTGAACGATTTTTTCCCACATTGTGATATTGTTCAATCTAGCTGTTACTGAACTCGGATATAAAACTGGATGTGTCGGTGCTCCTATTGCTTCATAATTGTCCCATACCCCAGCGAAAGAACTCACTACAATTACTGGTGCCTTAAAAATATGTGAGAATCCTAAAATATACGATAACAAACCCTCGACAAGTATCAAGTCAAAATAATCATCTTTGTACGACAACAACTTTTGTACACTTTCAGACTTCACTTGATCTTCGAAAATTTCCATAATTATAACACTCATTGCTTTCACTTGCAAGGTGACATCTCTTGAACCATCTTCCATTTCAGACACGACCTTATTCCATTTTGAATAAGACAAATCATGGACATCTATTTCAGTTAAGTTTTCAGGAAGTTCTTTTGGATGTACAGGGTCCGTTGTAATAACAATAAGTTCATGACCTCGTCTTGCCAATTCGTGTGTTAAGGTACGGAAAACAACTTGGTGACTGATCGATGGTGTAGGAAATACACCTAATATTCGAGCACTCTCTGTAAATGATAAAGAAACACATAGTAAATATAAAACTGATAATCTTAGTATCATCGTTTTCAACTAGCGATGTCTCGTAGCCGTCTACATAAAAAAAATATATCTCATTATGTTATATACGCAGTAAATTATATAAAAATCGTGACTGGCAAATTTTAAATATCTTATGATGACGGAATTACATCAGCATTTCTTTTATCTACTGTCTTATCTTTTTTAATTATTTCAAAATCATGATGGTTAGCTTTTTTACCCATTTATCTATACTCTATACTAATATAATAAAGCGTAAACACACACTTCTTTGTTGGCTAAGATGTCAGCAATTACAGCATATTTTTGAATAATATTTTTTTTAATAAACGTCAAAGTAAACTTACCTCATCCTTTAGGATATGTATTTTCACGCCATTAAACATAAGGGGTAAATATTTTGGATAAAAACTCTAATGTGGGAAAGAGACCATAGTTCCTGCCAACATCAAGGAAAAAAGATTGCCATGGTTTGTCATCACGTCATGTCATTTTGACATTTGCAATGGAGAATTTGACAAATGTAAACAATAAAATAGTTTTTATAATTACACGCGGATGAAGCCGCAAGGAAACGGCTAGTTATTACCTATTTTTGACTTATACAATTCTTACTTAGTTGCCTTAAGCTTCGATGCCCATAATATCCGTTAAATTATGTTATCCCAGTAAAACCTAATATTTACTAATTCATCATTTCAGTACTATACGTATACATTGTGATTAACCAATAAATAGCCGATTAAGATAACATAAGATCATTTACTTTACGTTGTAAAAAAGTATCTTCAAAACATTTCGTTAATTGGCTGTTATCGAAAGCTTATCTGCCGCAATTTGCCATACCATCTGTCATCAGCTGTCACAAATAACGTGCAAATACTTGCCAGCGCATCGCCAGCCGATGATTCAGGATGTAGGCCGATTTTCAGGGGGGGGGGGTTAAAAATGGTGATTTTCCAAATGTGTGTAATCTATGTAGGTCTCTAAGAATTATATGCACATTATATAAGGAATAAGCTAAGTTTGCGGCATAAACTTGTTTTTAGTAAATACATTAATGATAATACTAATACGTTAAAGTCTATCTTAAGCAATAATCAGCTGACGTCAGACAACAAAACAGGATTTTTATAATTATTGTCCTTAAATCATGTTTCAATATAGTCACCATCGCCAGAGAGGGATAAAAGGGACAGTTATGGAGGTCTCGCTCGCCAAGAGCTCATTCCTGTTCTAGTAGTACTTCCATGGTCGGAAGTCGGAACAAAGCAAAAGCTGTCATGTCCAGGCAAAAACCTATCCGTTTATACAGATCAATGGCGAAAACACATTGAAATAGTACAGAGAACTCTAAGGAAATTATCTGTGCCATAGATAAATGTTTAATCTGTGAACTCCACAAAAACACAAACGTCAAACTTAAAACTGTGAAACAAAACGGGGAGGCTTTCCCGAACTTGCTCCGCCTTAGTTGAGCGCTAATAAAATTATAATTATATTTTAAGATGTCGGAAAATGAGCTCGATAATGCGTAAGAAGACACAAGTGTCGTTTGTGATTAGGGACGAGGAGGAGAGGCGTCATAGAAATGGTGTTAGTTCGCTTCAATTGGACCCAATTCAGGGCAGATTGTACTCAGCCGGTCGCGATGGCATTATACGAGTTTGGCACACGGGTACAGGCACCCAAGATAGATATATCCAAAGTATGGAACACCACACAGATTGGGTGAATGATATAGTGCTTTGTTGCGGTGGTAAAAATCTTATAAGCGCTTCGTCCGATACGACTGTCAAAGTGTGGAATGCACCGAAAGGGTTCTGCATGTCGACATTGCGGACTCACAAGGATTATGTACGTACATTAGCGTATGCTAAGGACAAAGAGCAGGTAGCTAGTGCAGGTCTGGACCGAGCCATTTTTCTTTGGGACGTAAATACTTTAACGGCGTTAACAGCCAGTAATAATACAGTAACTACATCTAGTCTCGTCGGTAATAAAGAGTCTATATACAGTCTTGCTATGAACCCACCAGGAACAATACTTGTAAGCGGTTCAACTGAGAAAGTATTAAGAGTTTGGGATCCACGAAATTGTTCTAGATTAATGAAATTAAAAGGTCATGCGGATAATGTTAAAGCTTTAGTTGTGAGTCGGGATGGATTGCAATGTGTCTCTGGTAGTTCGGACGGCACAATAAAGTTGTGGTCGTTATCTCAACAGAGGTGTGTATCCACTATAAGAGTTCACTCTGAAGCCGTATGGGCTCTGCTCGCTACGGAAACATTTTCGCACGTTATATCCGGTGGACGTGACAGATTAGTTATAATAACAGACTTAAAAAATCCTGATAACTTTATGATTGTATGTGAAGAGACTGCACCTATTCTGAAAATGTGTTTCACCGCTGACCAGTTAGGTGTTTGGGTGTCTACATCAGATTCGGATGTGAGATGTTGGAAACTGCCTCCACACAACACCTTATCAGATGTGTATAACCAGAATAGTTACAATACAAATAATGTATATCAAACACAACCTATATACTATATACCTGGAGGCAGAGCTATAAAACATTATACAGTATTAAATAACAAAAGACACATCTTAACAAAAGACACTGCCAACCATGTTATGCTTTACGATGTTTTAAAAGCTAGCAAACTTGAAGATTTAGGTGAAATAGATTACGATGAAGAGGTTAAGAAGCGTTTCAAAATGGTTTATGTTCCTAATTGGTTCAATGTTGATTTGAAGACTGGTATGTTAACAATACACTTAGGACAAGATGAGACAGACTGCTTAAGTGCGTGGGTGAGTGCGAAAGAGGCAGGACTAACTATAGAGACTGATCAAAAGGTAAACTTTGGTGCGTTATTATTGCAAGCTTTGTTGGAACATTGGAATCACCCGAATAGAGCTAATGAAGGTGGTCAAAAAGTTATGGGTAATAATTTCTTCAGTGTCCCGTTGCATACACCGTTAATATTCAGTGAAGTTGGTGGTAGAACATTGTACCGATTACAGGTAAATATTTTATTACATGTTTTCACACATATTTGATTTGCATTTTACATAATATACATATGCCCCAAACCAGACCTAAACATTTCCAATATTTTATATTCATCATCATCTCCTCGTCACTATCCTACTCCAGTAGGGTCGGCGCACCGGGTTTTCGTCCTCCAAATAACTCTGTCATCAGCCATCTCAGTCATCACTCCCTTCTTGATCATGTCATCTTTTCACTATTTTATATTCTTATTAGAAATGCTAATTGAGTATTTAAGGTACGTAAAAGCAATAAAAAAAACATTTGGACCTATTTACCTAAGTTGTTTTCAATGATACAACTTACAATACTAAAACCCTAGATATTTCTAATATTTTGAGAAATACTAAAAATGTGTGAAACTTCATTATGTTTCAAATATATATAACTAAACTACTACAGCTAAAAAATATCAAAAATACACTATAGTTTTAGTTTTAAATACAATTAAAGAAGACTTGTCTGTACTAATATTATAAGGAAATTTATATTTTTGTTATGTATTGGAATAAATCAAAAACATCCGGACTAACGTCAAAAATTCACCATTAACAAGCTATGTTTTCACTGAGTAACATAGGCTATAATTATTTTGTTTAATGTAGACAAAGTCGCAAGCAACAGCCTGTCCCTTAAAACAGAACTATAACCCTTAAATGCATCTTGTTGCCAAATGTATACATATCACATTTCATGTTATTTTATTGAAGTCGTGTGGTATGTGTTTCCGAACGCTCTTTCACGACCATAGATAATAAATATATTGAGTGTTTTATCATATTTTTTCATAATAAATACCTATTTTTTGTTATATGTACCTAAATACTTTCCAGGGCGCAAGAAAAAACCATGCATTTAAGGGTTAATTATTTTATATGGTGACATGGAACTGTTTTCAATACATGGGTTGATATAACTGATATTATTTCAGGTCGCTGATGCCGGAGGTGAAACTGAAGGCAATCTGTTAGTAGAAACAGTTCCGTCTTGGGTTGTGGATGTTGCAGTAGAAATGGCCGCTCCTAAACTGAACAAACTGCCTTTTTATTTATTGTCACATTCCAGTTGTCAAAGCAAACAGGATAGGCAGAAAAAGGTATGTCTAATGTAGGGTTGAATTCAATAGAAATAAGTAATTTAAGAGTGCAGTTGACTAAACTATCGCACAACTGTGTAGTCTCGCTTTGATTCCTTTGAGCTTATATGGAGGTGCGCACACTACTCGATTTTTAGTTGTGAAACTAAACAGTTGAATTGGCTGAAAAACAAACGACAATCGCACAACGGTTGTGCGATAGTTTAGTCAAAGGTGTGCGTCCGCTCTAAATATTTAGGTTTTAGATTGGAACAATGTACTTTAATTTTCCGAGTACAGTTTTCTTAGTTTTACTTTGTAAGTTAATTGTTATATAATCACAATATGATTTGTTTATCCGATAGAAGCCGCTGAAATGCTAGTTACTTTTAATAGTTAAGAAGACACTAATCGCATCATTCTAAAGATTTTTATGCACATTCCACAACTGACAGTAGCGCAATATTGTAAGTACAGTCGCGGAAATCAGCGATCTTCCACTTACAGAAAAATTACTTTGTTACTTGCAATGAAACTACCTTCGCCTCTTACAAATAACCAATTAGATAGCAGTGAGTTGCGCGAACGACAGGATATTTAAAAAAAAACAATTAGCCTTAAAATACTGACCAATCTTTTTTCGTACAGAAGGCTTTCGTACAGGCCAGCGCTACTATCCAACTGAACTGGCCAAGTGTAAACCAGGCATTAGACTGTTATTTATAAGTTTTTAAACTTTTAAACATAGGAAGGGGTTTATAGAGCCACTTGCAAAAAATTCTAACATTTAACTCCCATCAGGCAATGTCTTACAAAGGGAGGTTTGAAACGCCCCACGCGGCACGAATGGTAGTTGTCAATTGAACCACTGATGGTTGACTTCCAGGACCGATTGGTGGCAAATGACTTCATCCAATGCCGGAAGGTGGCAGAACATGTAGTAGAGAAGATAGTGGGAGGTGGTGATGTGAATGGTGCCAGTGGCAGCAGCAAGCCCAGCACTGAGGACAGTAATGACCCAGCGGAAGAACGTGTGGAATTACTGTGCTGTGATCAGGTAAAAGACCGCTGGAATTATTGAATGGGAAAGGGTAATGTTTTTCTGACTTAAAACTGATTTTGTAAGCTCTTATTTATAGGTCACTAGCTTTTGCCCGCAACTCCGTTCGTAATTAGTAGTCTTTGTGTTCTTCCGGAATATGATCTACATTTGTGCCAAATTTCAACGAGATCTGTTGAGCCGTTCTGGAGATATGTATACAAAGATCCATCCATCCAAACTTTTACATTTACAATATTAGTAAGAAGTAATATTAAAAATACCTAATTAGTATTCTATGTGTTCTCCCAGCATATGTTCATCTGTGCTAAATTTCAACGAGATCGGTTGACCATTCTGGCAATATGTAGTAAGCAAAGAGATTCCAAAAATATTTAGAGGAAACATAGTTGACACTTGAGACATTTTTCACGTGATCCGTATTTAAAGGAATTGCCAATAGGTGTCACAAAATCATTTTATAACAAAAGATAGAGCTTACTATAATTTTATAAAATGTTTTATAACCTGTCAATACAAGGTCATGAGGTACTAAACTTGACAACTAACATAGTACCTTTCAAAGAAGTTACCGGTGAAAAAATGTTCACTATGTCTAGTCTATATATTTCTTAACCCTTAAATGCGCACTGTTGTATAAAAAAACAACATAATAATCTAGATATATTTCATTTATTATAATACCGATCTTGCATTAAATATGATTTTATCGGAGGGTTAAAGGAAAAATCGTGCATTTAAGGGTTAAATGTCTTCAGTAGGAACATCCATACTAACTTTCGCATTCGTAGTATACGATAAAATTTACATATACTTCTAGGTTCTAGATCCGAATATGGACTTGAGGACAGTCCGCCACTTCATCTGGAAGTCCAATGTTGAGTTCACATTGCATTATAGAGTGTTGAAACAATGAAAGTCAACCATATACTTTCAGAGGGTGAACAGACATATTAAAAAGTGTTGCTCCTTCCAGACGCTATTTCAGTGAAACAGTGTTAAAAACAGTGTTAATTAAGAAATATTTAATAATGTTAGATGCTTAATAAGTGATTTTGTATAGACTGACCAGGAAAACAGAAAACCGCTTGTTTTGTTCGAGACGAGGGAGAGACTTCTAAGAGCGTCAGTGGCTCAGTGGTTGAAGCACTTGACTTGTAATCTACAGGTCTTGGGTTCGAATCCCGCTATGTACCAATGTGATTTTCGAATTTTCATATGTAAATAATTTACCCGACGTTCTTACGGTGAAGGAAAACATCGTGATGCAACCTGCACATGTAGGCGAAGAAATTAAAAAATATGTGTGAAGTCAACCAACCCACACTGGGCCAGCGTGGTTGACTAAGGCCTAGTCACCCTAACTTTTAGGGTAGGCTCCGACCCCTTCAGTGGGGACGTATAGTGACCTGATGATGATGATGATGATGACACTTATGTATTTTTTGATTTGACTTAAAAAATCAGGCTTTTAAAGGTTATAATTTTTAAGTGACTTAGTCATATGGCTTGATGTACAGTGTTGCTATAAAAGGCAATTTAAGTCGACAGGCCAATTTCTGTTTACCTGGTCAGACTATAACATGCAGTGTTGCATAAAATTGTCTACGCCATTCTTACGCCCTTCTAAAGCAGTAAACTTAAGTAATCTAAGTATTTACCTAATAGTTACTAGAATGAATATATAAAAGCTAATATATATGTCAATTTGCATTTTTGTATGTTACGTAATAAAGGATTAAGGCTCATTCGCACGGGCGATTTTATAACGCGTTAAAAAACCGTTTAAATAGAATAAATGCAGTCAGTTGTATCTGTTCCATACGCTTTTGAACGAGTAGGTTTGCATTTTAAGCGCTGGGAGAACGAAATAAGAGTCATTTTAGAGCGTTCGTATACAAGAGCGTAAAAAAGCACCAGTGAAAATGAGGACTAACTGAATTTTAACTAGGGATGGGATTTAATTAGCTGAACTTATTGAAACCACAACGGTTGAACCGTTGGCCGTTTTTTGTATAACTAGATTTATACCGCCAGTATTCGGCTCTGTTTAATATATGATTAACTAGTTGAGGAAATCAACTTGTTTTTAATAAAGTAAAATTACCGTTTCGTTGACGACAAACCGTTAATGACCCATCCCTAGATCGACTGTGACATTTATATTGACACATTGTCATCCCTTACTTTCTCTTTGACAAAATAAAGACAACAATATGCGTCAAAAATGTCAGTACTAAAATTGTCAACTTCAATGCTATAGATAAATAAGAAAGGATACCTAGCCCGTTAATTATGTCGGTAAAAGTTATTCTATTTAGACATAGGCAATGACATAAAAGGACAGTTACAGTACAACAGTGATCTTGTGACATTGTGAAATTGACAGGACGGCGCTAGTGGACTGTCAATTTAGCTTGCTTTATGGTCAGATATCCTTGTCGGTCTATATTTCTCATGTTTTATGAAAGTGAAAATTCTATATAAATAAAATTTAAAGATAAAGTCCTACTTTTAATAGATACATACAATTTGTAGGAATACTTTATGTTCTAGGTATCAGGACGCCTATATATGTTAGTCATCTGTCCTGATAAAAGTATAAATTGAAGTGGTCATTGTATAATTTTTGTTAAATTCAGACAGTACATTCCCACTGGGACTGATCATTTTGTTATACTGTATTTTTTAACAAATATTTTCTACTGAAATAAATAAGGCCAGAAAGGCTAAGCTTATTTTGTACACATGACATTAAAATTTTTGTTTGCCCCCACTTGCCTATGTATTAGTACAAGAATTGGTAAAGAATATGGGTGTTTCCCGTTGGGCCGATCGGCCTATAGATGGATCGACTTGTGATTTTTTTCACATTGGGTCGTTTGTATGGATTCAAACGGACCGATAGGAACATGATGTCCCAATGTGCCACCCACCGATCGTCCCAACGGGAAACACTCAAGAATATTATTAATTTCAATAACTTATGTAAAGAAATAAATTCTTTATCATTTCTACTTCAGGCTGAAGTTAAATTGGTATTTTGAAGACTATGTTTCGATGTATCAACTCTTTGTATTATGAATGAGTTTTTAGTTTCTTTTTAAGGCTGTTCATATGTTTTATGTATATATTTGTCATAGCAATAAATGATTATGTAGTAATTATTTTAAAATATATCCCTGCCTTCCATATTGTTCCAGAAACAGAAATCTAATTTATTTAGCTAATTTCTCACTACTAGAACCAATCTTGTGTATATCAGCTCTGAACCGGCTCAGGTCACATTTACTTAGATCGTTGAGCTACGGCTCAACAACTTAACGGTTCAACGCAATATCCTATAACTATGTGAGCCGCAATTTGCCTGCTTACTCGCAGTTCGGAGCTCCAAAGTTATAACTCTATGAATTAACAAGTTGTACTGATCTGTGATGTGCAAAACGTGAACCGTGTGATGATCTGCAGGTCATCAATTTTAATTGACCCATGAGTACTCACTACCGGTAGGTAAACAAGGAGTCATTATAAACAGTTAATCTATGGAGACGTAGAAATGGAAAATGATTTAAACTTCATCCTGAACACTCTTTTGCGTAAGTATAATTTTCATGATAGAGTTTCATCATGATATTACGAATATATTTAGAAAAAATGTTTCCTTAATGCGATAAATCAATAAACAATATTTTCTGCGAAATCAAAATACTAGTTTAGATTTTATTTTTGTTTCAAATGAACATTTCCTGTAGCCGAAAGTATGTATGGAGGGAATTTAACGTGTCTTCCACCTTTTTATAATTTCCCGGAAATAGAAAAATCTAAACAGAATTTTTCTTATAGGAAAAAATATTTACCGGTTTTTGCGATTATTTCATATTTCAGACTGAAAATGTAGAAACTTGTCGCATCACTTCAACAGCTGATAGCTGTCAAACGAAGTTAACCTCAAAGTTAATTTAATGTACAATAACAATTAAGTTATTTTCATTAATATGAGTGGAAGGTTATTTCTTTCAATATTTCGTAATTACCCAAGGAAATTATTAATTAACCACAGTTTTCCAAACAGTAAATTAGTAATAAGTGTATCAAATGTTGATATTCAGAAATACTGTACTAAAACCAAAATTAAAACTAAAGAGAAGAAGCATTGTAATATCGGAACTATAGGTCATGTTGATCATGGTAAAACAACCCTAACAGCGGCTATTACTAAGGTATTGTCGAAAGATGGGTCGGCACAATTTGTTTCATACGACGAAATTGACAAAGCGCCTGAAGAAAAAGCAAGAGGTCAGTTCTCTTTTGATAGATTGTTGAATGAAAAGAATTAATTAAATTGATCTCTGTAAAATCACATCCTGGTTTACCTGCTTCTCTTATAGATATATTTTTAGTTGTACGAATCCCGAATCGACTTGTCATCGATATCCTAGCATCGGACTAAAACTTATTTAAAACGATTACTAGAAAAATTAGTAAATTACAAATAATGTACTGATATTTGAATATAAAAAGAAAATTGTGGCAACACCATGACATTGAAGAGCACAGTAATTAGAACTATTAGTTTTAAGCCTGGGTACACTTACATTACAGGTATAACTATAAATGCTGCCCATGTGGGATACAGTACCAAGACACGACACTATGCACACACAGACTGCCCCGGACATGCAGATTATATCCGTAACATGATATCCGGAGCATCCCAGATGGATGCGGCCATTGTAGTAGTGGCAGCCAACGACGGACCAATGCCTCAGACTAGAGAGCATTTACTACTGGCCAAACAAGTTGGCATACAATATATTCTTGTTTATATAAACAAAGCTGATCTTGTTGATAATGAGGTTAGTATTTGATATTTTTTATTATTTATATTAGGCAAGGGATATTAAAAAAACTACAACTTAAGTGTTCATACTTAACACGTTCTCTGCTAACGCGGTCAGTGCTGACTGTCAGTGAAGTTTCCGTTTAGGCTTATTACATTTTTTAAATCTGTATAAAATTACTATTTTTTTTTTTGCTTATATGTTTTTTTTTATTTTATTAATTTCTTACTATGGTAATTGTTGTTTTTCTTTCAAAGTTCCTAAATTTTTTTGAAAGTCTTGAATGAAATGAAAAAAATTGGAAGTCTATATGTCAACCATCACTGACCAACACAGGAAACTGCAATTTTTTTCTCGGCATAGAATGTGTTAATTAACCTCAAATTCACAGCAAGTATCGTTAATAAATGTTATCTCTTCCAATCATTATTGTGTACCAGAAAGTAAATTAAAACTGCATAAAGCCTAACCAAGATTCCTGACTTAGGGGCGCTTTAATTGGCTTTCCTTTTACATCACTTTCATATAACTTAGTTACATATTTTTCTGCTATATAACAAGGGATTTATATTTTTCGTATCTACTTATTAATATAATATTATAAAGGCGAAAGTTTAGATGGATGGATGATTGTAGCCTAAACAGTTGAACAGATTTTGATGTTTGGAATAGATGTAGAGGACAGTCAGGAAGAACACAGAGAGTACTCAATTTCAGTTTTTTTTTAATTCTACGCGGACGGAGTCGCGGGCGAATGCTAGTCCTAACATAATTCCTTATATCAGATGTGTTGTCTATTTGTCATGTCATATGGTTTAGTTTTTTTTAGCTTTTAGAATTAGTGGAAATAGAGATGCGAGAAATGCTGACAGATTTTGGTTATGATGGCATCGCTGTACCATTGATTACTGGTTCAGCTCTGAAAGCACTTAATGAAGATGAATCGGAATATGGTAAGTACTATGTTGGCATTTATTTAGTTTTACTACGAGTATATTAGATGCAATAAATTCCATAGTTGGTTTTTACATTGTATAGAAATCCTGGATGTGTCCTTATGGGCCGTACTGCCCTCCGATCAATCGGTCCTATAGGATTTTTGTCACATTGCGCCTATCAAATACATACAATCAACAATTGGCCGATCGGCTGCATGACCAATTTAAAAAATATTACATGATTCGTATTCTTTACTAACTTTTGTCTCCGACTCCGTTCGTGCGGAATAAAAAAGCCTAAAATTCCAGATTGTTTTACAATTTAGAGTTACATAATAACGAATGTCTATCCATCTCAACTTGCATTTACAATATTAGTATACTATTTATTGCTTTTTCAAGGCATGCCATCGATCAGAAAACTATTAGATGCCATAGACAACTACGTGCCGTCTATCCAGAGAGATGTGACGTCACCATTTCTGATGCCCATAGACAATGCGTTCACAGTACCGGGCCGAGGTACTGTGGTTGTTGGCACATTGAAACAAGGTGTCATGAAGAAAAATGATGATGCTGAATTAATGGGATTCGGAATCAGTTTGAAAACTACGCTATCTGATATACAGATATTCAAGAAGAGTGTTACCGAGGTATTAAAAAACAAAATATTGGTTTATACTGCCGAAACACTTACATAATGTTGACTAAAAGAAGGTAACTTTTCAAGTGTATGGTAGTATTTTAATGTATATCAATATGGGCGTCGCCAAGTAGGCAGCCTCAACTTTGATCATTGACTAGCCCCTCCCTTTACCAATAACCCGCCTACCTTTACTAATCAGCTACCCCCCTCCTGATTATCGGCTACAACTCCTTAATAATAGGTTAATCCCCCCTTGATCATCGGATAGGCTCTTCAATATTGGCGTCGCCAACTAGCCAGCTTCCTCTTTGATAATTGGCTACCCCTCTTTAATCATCGGCTAGCCTCTCCCTTCACCAATTACCCCCCCTTCCCTACCTTTACTAATCTGTTAATCCCCCCTTGATCATTGACTAGGCTCTTTATCTATCAGTTAACCGTGTTTTTAGTTATTTCGCCTTAAAAAATAAAGTCGGTTTATTGATATTTAATTTTATATATGCTTAATATTTATTTGTAGGCGTTAGCGGGTGATAATGTAGGAGTGTTGGTCCGTGGTTTAAAGTTGCGTGTAGTGGAGACAGGCATGTTGCTATGCGCGGCGCGGAGTGTCAAGTTAAGCAATCATTACAAAGCTACGATATACTTGATGTCGCGGGCGGAGGGTGGTAGAAAGAAGCCGATATTCTCGAAGTATTCACAGCAAATGTTCAGCGGCACTTGGAATATTGCTTGTAGAATCGATTTGGGTAAGTTTTTTTGTTTCCCGTTGGATCGATTGATTCAAATAAAAAATAAAGCCGTTCTTAATATTTGTTCAAGGATGTTTTCGCTTTTATTAATCTACTAGCTTTCGCCCGCGACTCCGTCTGCGTGGAATTAAAAGAAAAACAAATGTTGCCTATGTGTACTTCCAGACTATCCTCTACATCTATGACAAATTTCATCGAGATTCGTTCAGCCGTTTAGAGTTAGACTACAAACTCTAACAAACATCCATCCTTCCATCTAAACTTTCGCATTTATAATATTAGTAAGATTTATCAAAGAGCACAATATATATAATTATAATAAAAGTGTATAAAAACCCATTGCGGGTTTGTCTAGACACGGTACTACCCTATGAAATATAACAGTAGATAAGATTATGCCCGGTTCACACTTTGCCAGTTTGTCATAGATTGTAAGGACTTACTGGCGCCAGTTAGCGTTCACACCGTGCCAGTTGACAGACCAGTTATTGAGCGCTACTGACCAACAGTACTGGTTAAGTTTAAACCGCGTATTGGATTTTTTTTACAGGATTGATGACGGATTGTCATATACAGGTTGCACAAATTGGTTATAATATTATTAGGTTTAGAAATTAAGATTGTGATTTTTAATGCAATGACTAGATGTCGATTAAATAGAATGAAATTTTTCAAAATTTTCGGAAAATCAGATTATTACTAAAAAGAGCCTACTGTTATAATATTTTTATATGGATGATGAAAATGATCTTACTTATATTATAAACCCGATGGATGGATGGATGGATGTTAGAGTATGCACGGCTGAACGGATTTCGATGAAATTTGGCATAAACGTAGAGGATAGTCTGGAAGAGCACGTAGGCTATTCACTTTTTTTTAATACCACGCGAACGGAGTCGCGGACGAAAGCTTGTATATAGTACGTTTAAATTTAAAACTTTTAAGGAAAAAATAATTTAAAAACATTAAAAGCGTGTCTTGTAAAAAATTGTACATTTTTCTGTTTAACCTACGATGTCCTCAGAGCCGACAGTAGAGATGATGATGCCGGGCGAGCACGGCGACGTGTACCTCACGCTGCTGGAGGGCATGGTGATGACGTCAGGACAAAGGTTCACCATACGGGAGAACAACGTCACCGTCGCCACGGGCATCGTCACTAAGACCTTACCTCCTATAGACGTGCCTAAGGGACGACTCGGCAAAGTTGTCAAATTTGAAGAGAAATAATTATAGAATGTACATAGTTAAATAAATTATTTGAAAAATATGTTGTTTTTTTTTCTAATCTATACTAAATATAAAAAGAAAAGATTTTTATTTTTGTATGTATTGAAATAACTCAAAACCTACTGGCCCGATTTAAAAAAATCATTGTTAGAAAGGTAATTATCTCTGTGTAACATAGGCTACTTTTTGACTAATTTTTTTTAATATCACTAAGACGAAGTCGCTATCTTTTTTTTTAATAGAATTTTTATTGCCACTAAATAAAAACCTACATAAGACATTTAATACACAAAACCTTAGAGCTAGTATTAAAAAAAAAATCTTCAATATCGTCAATTCGGTAAGTTCCCTTGGTGTCGATTTGATACAAAAATGTATCCCTAAGGGTGACAGCACTCTTAGTAACCAATTGCCAGATCTTAAGTAACCAATTACAAAAACATGGGGATTTAAAAAATAAAACTGCACAACTTCATCATTATATATATTTTTCGTCAGAAGGTAATTAATAGTGCCAAAACAGTAACAAATCATTAGTAAGAAAAAAAATCAAGTCTGCATCTAGCATAAACTACTGAACATTGAGATAAAAAATACCCTACACTTTTGGACAAGAGTACATATAACATTCATATTTCAAAAACATTTTAACAGACAATTTGGCGTAGACTATTTTTCACATCATCAACTAGTTTAAAAACACCGATTTACGCCTAATGGATACTGTATTCCTACATACTTGGGACCGGTAACTATGTGCAATCTGCGAGAGCATAGACAACTGTCAAAGTGACAACTCATCCAAGATGGCGACCGATCAGAGATTCGTTTCGTTATTCTCATTTTTTATCACAGGTGTACACGTATTCTATGCAAACTTCTAGAAAACACGGCGGGTTACTACTCGAGATAGTACTCAAAAGCGTGTTATTCAAATAACTAACGATATACTAAGAAAAAAATAAAATAAAAAAATAGACCGATCCTAAAAACCTTGTGCCCAACGACCAATACCCTTCTAAGATACTATTGACTAAGCTGGGGTTGCCATAATTGCACATTTCGGTACAATTTTGAGGTTATATAATTTTGCACATAACTACCGTCCGATATAATACTGCACTGGAGCAGATTTCTACAACAAACCATCGAGCGATTCACCCAATTAGCATAAATCTGCTCTAAAATCAGTCTGTAACAAAGTTGCCATCAAATCTAAACATTCATCACAAGATTGTATACATGGTAACACCGAGAAAAAGGGGAAACTTGTCAAAATATTATATTTTCTATGTAAAATGCTATGTACCGTCAGCAAGTGGAGTGAGCTACACTTACGTTCACATCTCTTGGTCCAATGCGAGAGCTAACTTGGCAGCTTACGAAATATAGCATCGTTTTATAACTTTTTACTCCGATTGTACTTCAGTTCGATATTGCACATTGTACACTCGTCAACACAAGTGATAATTATTTTTACATTAAAAATAAAAACAATCGTTTTTAATCTTTGAAAATGAAATTACAAAGTTATGCTTAGCTCAGGAGACAGAGTCGTATTGAATATTTTTTGTTTAATTTTTAAAAAAAGCAATGTGCAATATCAAATTGTCAACAAATACAGCAACATTCAGATAATTCGCAGTACCAATACCATTGGAATTCAAGTATTTATAATAAGCTCATAAAATTCGATATTCACCACAGACAGTATATTTTTTTGTTTTTTTCTTTCAATATTTTTTACCTTTCAATTAGTTACATTTAGAAAAAAACATCGAGTAGTATTCAAAAAATGACATACGGACAGATCAAAAAATTTTACACAGAGAGGGACTAGCGAATTACGTTCGACATTTAACATTACAAAAACTGTTTTATAAACTACAAAGCTTAGCTAAAACAGCTTGTATTAAACAATATATGCAATTTGACTTACAACATAAGTTAATAATGCTTTTGAACAGTGGCAGTGGTTATATTACGAAACTTTGCGACATCGAGACAAAGGTATAGAACACAGCAATTCATGGAAATATATATATATATATTACGACTATTTCAATAGGGGATACAATCATAGCATTTATACTTCAACTATCTGTAATTACTTTAATGATATTAGGCTATTATGGAATATTAGTTATGTTACTGAACTGACGATCCCCTTACAAAAGCTTTAAGCGTAACATGTAAATCTTGTGATAATCGACGAGCAAAATTTAAGTAAATCCAAACAAACAGAAAAAAAACATCGTTATAATCATTTACGTTACAACAGAACACTATAGACACACTGTTACTTAAATGTCACTTAAAACTTAAAAATTAAACGTACAAATACATATTGGTGTCGAAAAGAGCGTAGTTTAGCACCACAATTAAAAACTAATCATAAGTATGCTTAAATTAGAACGCAATGATGAACTGAGTTGATAGTAGAAAACAAAAACTGCAAGTCGACTTTAATACTTCCCACTTAGAAACCCGCAAGTCCCACCCTGGCAACAACCAGACTCGCACTAAACTTTCATCATATTTAGGCAAATCGAGTACTAACTATTGCCAGAATGGACGCGCAACCTTAAACAGTACATACCATTGTAAAAAATTAACTTCCCCGCACTTATAGCTATAAAAATATTTTAGAAATTCTCACTTACATTTAAGAGGAACTGGCAAAATAAATCCTGTATTTCCCAATATAGCTTCTAGTTTTATATCCTTTCAAAACAAATAGAAGGGAAAGCAAACCAGATTGGTCCTGTACGCGAAACGGCGAATAGCAAAAATATTAATCTATGCGACGCTAAACGAACGCTCCAAATGGTTCAAATCCATTAAATATACAATAGAAAACGGTCTACAGTGTTACAAAAACTCTTAAGCAATGTTAAACTTAACAAACTAACGATAGTAAGATATAAAAAATATGGTGGTCGGTCTACGACTGGCTTGTACGTATCACATTTAAAATACCTCGAATACAAACCGCATTTATTGTCCACTCATACATCTATGCAACTAATTATAAAAACAAATCACCCTATAGCCTTTCACCCACACCTTAGTATCAAAACAGTGTTAAATAGAGTATTTGTGCATACAATTATTGCACAATGGAACCGAATAACGATTTGTGACGTCATATTATGCTAAAATAGTCACTTTGTTCTAAAGGAGGACATTTACCGCGCACGGTTAGTACACGTAACTATTAGGTAGGTAGCTTTAGGGCCGTTCACCTAACATCTAACACCTAAGACAAACTCTAGACTATACACAACTAGCATCGTTTAAAATAGATAAAAAACCAACTACGTTACACATTTGCTGAAAACATCTAAATCGTGAATAATGAATATTTTTCCAATTCATTTTTTTTATAAATATTCATTCGTAAATTATTATCAAATTCGATAAAGCTCTAACATTGATCCACATTCAGATAAATTTACTAGAGATTTTTAGAACAAAAAAATAATTCGAACATCAATGTAGCAACACCGATCTAATAAATAATTACTCCTGCTATAAAGTTACACCGCCAATGTAAGCAAAACTAGCGGAAAACATCTAGTGTGACTTTCAATCATTTTGTACATTCAGGATTTCAGCGAAGGACAGAGTCTAGCATAACCTAGCCTGAAAATAGCTCTTATAACACTAACAACTTTAGAAAATTTGCTAATAGGATAACAAAAAATAAATATTTGCTATATGAAATTACCCATGCATTTACCTATCTACATTATCTAGCGTTTACAATATATACGTTTTTATCTTGTAACATTTCATACAATAACTCGATACTTGCATATAAATTACATTTCAGTTTGTACACATTACAAAGTAGTCGATTTAACATAAGCGTTCGACAGTGTATCAAGTTATTAAAAAACATAGAAATATGAAATATGGACTGTTTGCTGTATTATATATTTTATCAGATATATACTACCGTTTTGAATCGCAGATAATCAAAATTGATATAAAAAAAATCAATATTGTAATAAAATATAGCGGAGTGCCTCAAGGAGGTGTTTTTGGACCACATTTATTCCTAATGAGTTTGTAAAAAATTATGAAATTGTATAATTAAAAGAATTAAAGCAAACAATCCATATTTCACTATAGAGCATACAAAAGGACGAATTGCTGAATATTTAGGAAGTTTTTGACACTTATATACATAATCAATAGTAAGCGTTCATTTTTAATGGTTTTTTTAAATTAAGTACTGAATAGTTTTGGTTTATTTTGTTAGCATGAATATTTAAGGACTAAAGGACATTTTCATTACAATTAGGATATCACACAATACACTTACAACGATATGCTTTTAGAAGCATTGGTCAAGGTTTCTTTGACGTTATTTAATATATTTTAAGAATTATGTAAACTTAAATTCCAGCTTTAAATAGTTTATAAAAAGGTCAGAAAAAGCATATCCGAGAGGTAAGCTTTGGCATTTGATGTCAAAGATTTATGTTTAGTGTTACCATCTATAAAATAGAAGCTTTTAAGAAAATATAGGATAAGTAGATTGGTTGAAGTTTGAGCATTAAAAAAAATATATAGCAAAAAGCTCGATACCTGACTTTGACATCAAATACAGTCACAAATGCGTTAAAGGGCAAGCTTATTCTATGCGAATATTGCAATATTGTATGGACGGAAGGAACGTTATATTCTTTTATTTGAGCTAACACAAATTCGGGCATTTTGAATCTGTTTTAGGGGCGTTGCTTTTCCCTTACACTAATTATACTCCAATTTTCACAGCCATCAACCTTTTTTTAATACCTCTATTAAACAAACAAATTGAAATTATTTTTTTAGGGTCCGTTCAGAGAGACTCAAGCGGAAAGCAGAGCAGATTTTTTTATTATAAATAAAATTACACTTTATACTGACTGAAATAAGGAATTCACTCGTCTTTTCTACTCAAGAGGTATCGTTAAACTCTCGATTATATTTGCAATAAAATCTCCGCTCTACCCTCCGGTCTATGTGAACGAACCCTTTAAGGGTCGCTTTAATTTCTTACCCTTAGTAAAAAATATGAAAAAAACAACACCTAGTTCCGATAACCAAGTTTTTGGGCTTTAAACGTTTATCAATTCAGATTTAAATTTTGTCATAATAACAGAGGACCAAATTTGGTTAAACACTCGAATATTTCATTACATTTATTTAAAATTTCATTATTAAAAAATAAATTTTCCTACTAAGCTCTCATTCTTAGATTTAAAGCAACACCCCCTTAAAAAAAAAGGCAAAATAAATCTAATTTAAATGAAGCTAGTTGTGGCTTCGTGACTTAAATATCGTAAAAACACAAGCATTTTCAGTTCATAGCCACTTTAACATTTAAAAAAATATATAATTCATTTATATTGAAAAAAAAAAACAATTGATTTTATAACAATCATCATCAACTATACTAAAGTTGTATTAAAGTTAATCCATTAATAATAGCTACCAAAATCAATACAGACCATTCCAAAATAAAATTAATATGTTTAACAAAATCTCATTTAAAAAATGAGAAAAACAGTCGAATTTAGTACCTTATATTTTTGTGGCCATACAATTTTATGGAGAATGCGAAATAATACAATTGGAAATTGAATTGAAAATAATATCGTACCTTTCTTATAATTTTTAATGAAACATTTTTTTTTAATTAGTATATAACACGAAAGTTTGGATGGATGTTTGTTAGAATCTCCTGATGTATAGATCTGAATGGAATTTAGTATAATTGTACATAATCTGGAAAAAGACATACTAACAAAGTTTTTTTTTTTTAATTCCGCATGGACAATAGTTATATAAGAAATAATTTATAATGTAGATTAGTACGAAATATTTAAAATTGTTTAATCTACGAATTATAAAGTCGAGGTTTTTTGCAATTTTTTAATTCTATTTTGGAATACTGTATATAAAAACCTTTAGTATAGCTGATGATTTTATTTATCCTATTTTTAGTGAAATTTTAACCAATTTAAGGTATCGCGTTGATAGAACAAATTCATTTTTTTTAGTTCCCTTCGCGGATGAGGTAAAAAGTTCCTAATTATGGCAACAATGGATAGAATATAGCAACATTATACGCCTTTATATACGTTAGTGAGAAACAATAAACAATTAACTATCTACTAAATAATTCCACTAACATACTAAATATATTGTGCTACCAAACATTCAAGAACTAAATAAAAAAAATCTTCAACTATCCTAATTAAATCTAAGTGCGAGTTGATTGTACTGAAATTCATTTAATTTTTTTAATGAAAGCATTTACGTTATGGGGTTGGCTTTTAGTCAGTGGGATAAGTTATTGCCTACTTGAAAGCGGTAACTTAAATTTAAGTTACTTTAACTTGAAGCGAGATTACATCGAAATTACAACTGTAAAACACGACTACGACTGTCAACTAAATTTAAGTAGA
>LD689021.1:2351366-2363008 GCA_003118335.3 Papilio memnon
TATTTAAATAGAAATAATTGTTATTAATATTATAAACTTCCGCATATTAAATTTAACTATATTAACAATTACCATCCAGTGCCATAAAATAAATTACAGAGTAGAACAAAGTTTTTCACGTGTTAACTATACATTATTGGATACTTATTTACTTAGATATATTGTTAAACAGAAAAGATAAACTAAAATTTATCTAATTTTAAAATTAAATTATGAAGTGAACAATAAAAAAGTTACAAGTGGAGACTGTATTAAAAACAAAATGGAAGTGGCACAAACACCTCTACAATTAACCCAGGACCATCAAGATGGAAGAATTGCGGGTAATTTTTTTTATATTATAGTATTTCTTCTGTTCTCATTTTAATAAACAATTGTAGCTAATTTCTAATTTCATAATAGCCCGTTTAAATTAATAAAATACTATAATACTCTACGTGATGACAATATTTTTGGATCTACAATATGCGCTTTTTTATTGATGGACTAGCTACCGCTAGAGACTTCATCAGCCCGGAATTTAAAAAATAGCCTATGTTACTTCCGCGTACATCTGAGTGGATATTGGAATGTCATGTTTTTTGCATTTATGCTTATAACGGAATATTATTTTTCTGTTTGTTCGCCAATCCGCATTTCTTTCTGGTAATCTTCGAATCAGCTGTACCGATTTTATTGGAGCTCTTACTGGAAGGTAGCTGATGAATAAGAAAGTAACTTAGGCTATTATTTTTTGTTCCGCGCTGATGAAATCTCGAGCAACAAGTAGTTAGTTAAATAAAATAACTGCTTTAATCATGAGGTTCCAGTGTTAAGACATCCTTGTGACAACTAACTTCTAGTAAACGTTCTGTCGAAATCGTTAAAAAATACACTTAAACTTTCTCGTTCCCGTATTCAAATAAAAAAGCATTGATTACAAAACAAAGATAATAATATTACAGTATAAACAAATTATATTCCAATTCGAATTTCACGAAGCCCCCTCATGTTGCAGTCACAACACGTACTGACCGGGTGAAGTGGCAAATCATGGAGTGGCTGAAAATCAGTCAAATAGAGCCCGAGTTACTGGCTGTCGCTGCCTGAATACTAATGCACGACGACATTAAAATGTTGAAAAAAAAAACAACTTGAAAGTAAATAACGAAATTTAGTATAGAACCATTATTTTTAGGTTTATAGATGCAGTGTATTTTATACTATTACAATCTTACTCCTTACTATTATAATATTATAAATTAGCTTTCTCCCACGAGTAGCCTATGTGTTCTTCCAGACAATCCTCTACGTCTATGCTAAATTTAATCGAAATCAGATCAGCCGTTTAGGCTACAAACTCTAACAAACATCGATCCATCCATCTAAAATTTCGCAGTTATAATATTAATAAGAAGTAAGATGTTAAAGTTTCGATGGATGGATGGATGTTTGTTGGAGTTTGTAGCCTAAGTGGCGAAAGTGATCTAGACGAAATTTGGCATAGATGTAGACGATAGCCTGAAAGAATACATAGTTAGTCTACTTACTTTTGCTTTTTTTAATACCACGCGGACGGAGTCGTCGGCGAAAGCCAGAACTTTTCAAGGGATCTCAACAAAATTTGACATAGATGTAGAGCATAGTCTGGAAGAACACATAGAGTACTTAACCATTTTTTTTAATTCCACGCAGACGGCAACGCGAGCGACACTTAGTAGTTTTATATAGTGAAAACTTAATTTTGATCACTACTCATTTAAAATTTAATATCGGCATCCATCCATTTTACAATTGAATTTTGCTTTTACGACACAAAGCCCTTATATAACAGAATCGAAAGCTCTACCAATACGATACCTCTAGCAAAGCATTTAGCTGCGACGTAGGGTGCGAGGAGGAAGTGAAATTAATCAGAGAGGCTCAAGGGCTCGCCGCGTCAAAAGAAAACCAAATAAAACGGCAAGCGACAAAGTTTCCACTTGCGAACGAACAATAACAGTAATGGAGTCGCACTGATTTCTTTTTTTAAGACTTTTGATTTCTTGTAATCGACATAGTAATGTTCTTTGTGTTAATTGTAGCCTAGTAAGGCTTGTTATAGAATATGTATGAATACATGTTTTTCAAGCGTACTTTGTGACTGTGCATTTATTCTTGTATGTAAAATAAATGTCTACCAGTGCGAAGCCTCCGTTAGTATTGATTAGAACTGTAGTGTAACTGGATTTTAATTTGTTATATTAAAAACACTGTTTGTTAAATAAAAAAACAAAAAATCGACTTAGGACTATCAGAGGAATATTGAGTCGTATGACACCTCACTTAACAATGCATCTCCTCCTCCGTCGATTTAGGCAATTGCGAATGTCTATGGGCAGCGGTTGCTTCGCCACTTCGGCGCATTTAGGTGACCGCTTGCTCGTTTGCCACATTATTGTATAAAAATATTAAGTATTCCTTATACCCATATAAAAAATTACAATTAAATTGCACGCAATATCACGTTATTGCCGTAAATGAAATAGCACAAAATAACAGTTATATAATGACGAACAAACATATGCATATGCGATAACATTATTATTAGTAAAAAAATTGTTCGTCTCCATAGTTTTCCCTGTGCCACAATAAGTGCCGTACTCTCAAACAAACATTGATTTATCTCAATACCGGGATTCAGTCGGCCTCGCCTCTGACTTCCAATTTCCTCCGGAGAAAACTTTTTATGTCTCCTATACAATTTCCTTTTTATGTCCTTTTTGCGACGCCCTGCTATATTTTACGACCGCTATTTATAACGCTATTATATAACTGTTATTTTGTGCTATTTCATTTACGGAAATAACGTGATATTGCGTGCAATTTAATTGTAATTTTTTATATGGGTATAAGAAATACTTAATTTTTTTATACAATAATGTGGCAAACGAGCAAGCGGTCACCTAAATGCGCCGAAGTGGCGAAGCAACCGCTGCCCATAGACATTCGCAATTGCCTAAATCGACGGAGGAGGAGATGCACATAAAGAGGATATTTCCCCTTCCTATGCGTCTCCTGCACCGTCAAATCCACTTTCCCATCCAATCCTTATAAGAAAAGGTGGAACGGGAAAGGGTCTAAATTGGGCCTCCGGCATGACACTCATCAGACGAAACGCGGAATTGCTTCCACTTTAAGCCTGTCTTCTGTGTGGTCGTGGTGTTGCATCGATCGAGACAACCCATTCTTGCTAAGATGTTAAAGCGGGCTCTACCATTGTAGGTAATGTTAGGTATTAACAAAATGTTGTGAAAGGTTATACGCTATTTAACAAAAAGCAACATCTATTAGGAACCGAGTAGCATCGGAAAATTCAAAACAAGAAGCAAGAATACTGAAGTGCGTATCTATACTAATATAATGTGTGTTTACGCTTTAGTAAACACACACTTCCTTGTTGCCTAAGATGTCAGCAATTACAGCATATTTTTGAATAATTCTTTTTTTAATAAAAATCCCTACACATACGTCACGCTTTATTCTATATGCTTTCACGCCTTTAAACTTAGGGGGTAAATATTTTGGATAAAAACCCTAATGTGGGAAAGAGACCATGAATTGCTACCAACATCAAGGAAGCAAGATTGCCATAGTAAGGTAATTGGTATTTTGACATTTGCAATTGAGAATTTGACTAATGTAAACAATAAAATAAAGTTTTTATAGTTTCACGCGGCTGAAGCCGCACGGGAACAGCTAGTAATCTATTAAAAGTCGTGAGTAATATTGACCGTTATATTAAACGGCATCGGGAACCAGTGCTACTTAACTACAACAATTGCTTAATCCGTATCGAATCCCATTAGATCGTGCGCCCACTGCCGACCGCCAATCTATTAATTGATTCGTCATATTACTACCAATTACCACAATATAGTACCTTATGTACTGAGAAATAAAATTCGTTTTGCAACATTGATACAGTATTCCAACCCTCCCATGAAATGGAAATGCCATTAAAATGAAAGGGTGTGATTTGCAATAGTTATTTTATTAGCTTCATTGAGATTAAGTAGTGAAATATTTAGTTAGTAGTAGTATATCGGTATAAAAAATATTTTACGATTTTAAAAACATTTTGCTGGAATTCGTAAGTCACTGTTTAAAATTTTATAAACTGCTAGCTGTTGCTCGCGACTTCGTCCACGTGAAATTGAAAAATAGTAAATGATATAGCCTTTGTTACTCGGTGATAACGTTGCTTAATGGTGGAGGAATTTTGAAATCGGCCCAGTAGTTTTTGAGTTATTTCAATACAAACAAAAATACAAATATTTCCTCTTTATAATCATACTTCATACTAATATTATAAATCTGAAAGTTTAGATCGATGGATGGATGGATGTTTGTTAGAGTTTGTAGCCCAAACGGCTGAACGGATTTCTATGAAATTTGGTATAAATGAAGAGGATAGTCTGGAAGAACACATAGGCTACTCACTTTTGTTTTTTTTTAATCCACACGGACGGAGTCGCGGGTGAAAGCTAGTATTAATATAGTTTATAGTATAGATAACTAAAGGATAAATAAAGAAAGGCATGAAATAACGAATCCATGTGCAAATAACTCAAGACGTTATTGACCATTGTTCTAGTAGAAGACAACACATCACTTCGCTGGTCACCACCGACGTCAGCACTGGTGGCAGCTGCACTAGCGCCACCCGCACTACGCCCCTGGCTACCCGACCCGCCGCACAAGAAGACCAACCACTTGGGTAAGACAGGTCCGCGTCAAATGTTTGAACAAATATTTGTCAAACCATATCATCATCATCACCAGCTCACTATACGTCCTCCACCGAGGGACTCGGAGCGTACCCCAAGTAATGGGCGATAACCAAACCACATATGTTCAACTAAGCTATTTGAACATACATTAGATGAATGCTTTCTTAAAAACCTTTGCCATATCCTTATAATTACAGTCAGATTTTCAATGTGAAAGTACATAAGTGAGCAAGTTAAAACATTAACTAGTATATTATAATACTTTTTCTATAATCATGTTTAAATGAGATCGACACAACACATTTCTTTCAAGCCATTCTATTTATGGGTGCGCTAACTGATGATCTAGGCTAGGTGTAGGAGGGGGTGCAGCTACGATCACCTAATATGACCTTATTCGAAGTAGTATATCTCTTTTTCATTTTTTAACTCTCTAGTGGCTGCCCACTCACTCCCTGCCGATGCCAATGATCCATCGTCTTAACAGTTCAAACCTCAATCCAATCTTGAGGTTTTATTGTTTCTTTTGGTTTACTTTATTCCTTTGGTTTCAGGATTGGTGTGCGTGGTATGCGGTGACACCAGCTCCGGGAAGCACTACGGTATCCTCGCGTGCAATGGCTGCAGTGGATTCTTCAAACGATCCGTTAGAAGAAAACTAATATACAGGTTAGATCAAGTTTTTATAACTTCCGAAGAAGCGTAGATATCTCTTACTAAATCTACACTAAGGACTGAAAGGCACTCTTAATTAAACTCTACATAAGATAACTAAAATTTCTGTTTGGATTGAACGCCAGTCAGGATATAAAAATTACGTGTTTTGTAGAAGGTTTGGTGATAGAGTCCGCAATAGCATTTATATGTTACACGAATGGCTTGACCAGAGCAACACGACCACACAAAAGACGGGCGTCAAGTAGAAGTCATTCCGCGTATACTCAGATATGTGATGATGGAAACTAAATTTTACTCATTCTTTTGATATACTTGTATTTGATATTTAAAGTGTGTTCTCAATGTGGGCTAGAAAATAAGGTTAAAAAAGCTATCTGAGTAATAGAAGTTTGTAAATATTGCTGGCATACTTTAAACGAATACAAAATGTAATAAAAGCAAATTTGTTTGATCTGAATTTTTGACAAAGACAAAGAATGTATCACAATAGATGAAACGCATTGAGTAATCGAAGAGAAAGTCAGAAAACATAAGATTGGGACCGTAGACGAAACGGGCACGCGGATTTAACGGCAACTGTACAAATATCACCAAATTTATATCGGTTCAACGAAATGTGTGACAAATATTGTACAATTGGGTCAATGACTCAATGGTACTTGCACAATATTTGTTTCAACTGTTTTAGGATAATGAATCAAGATGTTGAGATGTGACGAATGTTTTGAAGATTTTAATTAAATGTCAGTCAATTAATTTTATTTTTTAAACTCAAACAAAGCCTAAGTATTATTAAAATGTATTTGAAGATGACAAACAAGCTAATCATTTCATGCAAAGAGATTTAAAAATATAATTTATAGAGTGGACATTCGAATCTTAACAAATACTTAATTCTTAATCGTTAATATGAAAAACCACACACCACATACCATCTTATCAAACAGCATTAGTTATCTAGTGATAACAATTATTGGATTACGGTTTAGTTCGTGTTGTCTTGTCTATTGATAGTTTCAAATGTCTGCTTTCACCCGATGTGTGGTGATTACCGCTTCCAATAGCCATCTATAAAAACTAACATTACATTACATTTAAGAAAAATTGGACACCCAAAAATATTTAGTAGAATTATTAAACTCCAATCAAATGTCCCCTCGGCGGTTCAAAAAAAAAGTAAATCCAGCAAAATCCCTATCAAAAACTGTAGCGTGGTAGACGGTACAAGTCACATCTGCGGCAACACAAAAATGACAATAGGGCGAGCTGATAACACTTGAACCCACTTAATCCATGCTGCGAGCATATTCCTAATTCTTCTTGCATCTGTGACCCGGGCCATGTCGCGACTGTAGCGGATAAGCGAGGCGGAAAGCGATTTAACTTTTAAAAACAAATTTAAGTCGCGTAAAAATTATTTTAATAAAAGACAAATAATTTACTACGAGTATGTATGAAATCTTTAGGAATTAAAAAAATTGATCTTTTCTAATAAAGCTCACCACCTCGATGGCTGGCATTCCTCAACCGTGCGGTTTTCGCGGAACTTTCTGCCCCGCACAGCCGCTTTGTGGAACGGTCTGTCCTCGGCGGTATTTCCAAACCAATACGACTTAGGGTCCTTTAAGAAGCGAGCCTATCATTTCCTCAAAGGCCGGCAACGCATCTGTAGTTCCTCTGGTGTTACGGATGTCCATGGGCGTCGTTGACCACCTCGGTGTTCACGCCGCTCGTTTGCCCCATTTTATTATAAAAAAAAAAAAAATTGTGCCAAAATAGAATCGATGGATCTGCAATGGAATCTTCAACAGATATTGCGATTAGATACAGATCTGCGAAACATTCATTCATCATACTTCATACTAATATTATAAATGCGAAAGTTTGGATGGATGGATTTTTGTTAGAGTTTGTAGACCAAAAGGCTGAACGGATCTGGATGAAATTTGGCATAGGTGTACAGGATAGTCTGGAAGAACACATAGGCTACTTGCTTTTTGTTGTATTCCACGCGGACGGAGTCGCGGGCGAAAGCTAGTGTTTTAATAAATGTACAAATATTTTTGGTTAATTGTTCCTAAGCCCAAAAATCAGTCTGCATCTTTTTGTTATTAAAGAATGTTTATTGCACATTTCGTTTTTTGTATCCGACTTTGTATTTAAAAAACTGCACGTTATTACCGCTAATCGCTTCAGCTTATACACAGGTCACAGCCTAAAGACGCCCCCGATTGTGGGGTATTTAAATGCAATGCGGAATTCATTTGCGTTTTTACAGCGAGTGCTTTGCTCCTCACTGTATATCGTTTATTTTTTTATTGATCATATTTATATATTAATATTTTTGTATTCGTAAGAGTACAAGGGACGTTTTTGGCTGTATTTGTGACTTGAAGGAACGGATAATTCAGTTTACGAAATGTAATAGATTTCTCCCTTAAGTTAGTAATAAATTACCTTTTTCTTTACAAGAGACCAAACATTTGCTTAAAATTTTAATTCTAGCCATTATTCGCTTACGTCTTCGTAATCCTTGTCTAATACTTAAGGAATCCGTAAGCGTGGCCCTTAGCGATTGTTTGATTCTAAAAAAATAAATCAATACGAATAAATAAAGCATACTTTGGTTATTATAATAAAAATGCTGGCATATATTATAACATACGAAATTAAAAACAGTTTAACATTTGGCCCTTATAGCCCTAAAGAGGCGCCTACAATTAATCCGGCACCCGCGTAATTCTATTAACATTGTACACGCACCCTTATGATGGATGGGGTAACATGTGTACACCACTTTATGCCAAATTGATTTTTCAATGTCCCTTTTTATCAATAATGTTATCAGATAAATTGAACCAAATACTTATAATTAAATTATAAGAGAACATGGTCGTATGGTACGATTTTAACTGTAGTTAGTAAAGTTTATACAACTTAAATTAAATACAAAATTAAGAGTGTCTTATTTAACTACGAGCTGTCGCCTGCAATTTCGTTAGCGCGGATTTAAAAAAAATTAATCTATCAAATACCTTCTACCAGCTATCTTTCAAAGTCCCGGCCAAATCCGTCCACCCGTTCCAGAGATAGCGGTCCGGTCGCCATTTTGACAGCACGGAATTTAAAAAAAAGTAGCTTATAATATGCCCGTCTATATCAGCTATCCTCCAGTGAAAGTTCGGTCGAAATCGGCCCAGCCGTTTCGGAGATTACCCGGAACAAACGCGGCTTGCGGACAGACAGACAAACAGACTTTTGATAAAACAAACAGACTCTTCAATATTATTATAATATAGTTATGTATAGATTCTAAGCTAAAAATATGTAAAGTTGTTTTGGATAAGAAAATCGAAAGATTGCCTAAAGAAATTTTCATACAATTTCATTGCGTTTTTATTTTCTGTCAATTTTACGTAAGGAGTTCAAAAGATAATTTCCAATTATGAAATAAAAAAACCTATTCATTATTCTTAGATATTATTATATGACGCTATTTTATTGAAGTCGTGTGGTATGTGTTTCCGAACGCACTTTGTCGACCATAGATAATAAATATATTGAGTGTTTTTTCATAATAAATACCTATTTTTTTAAAACCAGATTATTTTTTTATGTCATATGTACCTAAAAACTTTCCAGGGCGCAATAAAAACCATGCATTTAAGGGTTAAAACCTTTTGGTGTTTACCAATTTTATATCAATGAAAATACTTATAAAATACCATAAAATAACAAGGTTTCAAAGGCGATGTTTGGGTTCACTTTTCGCAGTGTCTCCCTTCAGAGAATCTATTCCAACAAATGTCAACCTTTCGTCCAAAGCCTATTATATGAGGGATTACCAGTAATGAAATATCTTTAATCTGTATTAGTTCCTCTGACCACATTTTTGTTGGTATTCAGTAGCGGTTTCGCTTTGATTGGATAGTTTTTCCTTATACGAAAGGGGCTTTTCGATTGCTTTCACTTATTGATTTCCACTGTTGATAAACTTATATAAAAAATCAACACGTTAAAATGGATTCAGAATAAACGAAAGTGTAAACGAAAGCCTTTTAACTGAATAGTCGTTTTTACTTCCTTTAAAAATCAATTTTCGGTTGATTTTTTTTTATTTTTATAAGAATGCCAACAAAACATATTAAAATAGATTTACATACAGTGGTTGAATCTCAGTTAAAAATAATAAACATAAACATAATCATCATTTATAGGCAAACACAACATTCATAGATAGAAAAACAAACAAAGTGTAAAAATTACGTTACATCTAAGAAGTTACAATCAAATTTTAGTGACAATTCAAAATTAAATCAGAAAAAAAAACAATAATTATTTAAGTGGTTATGATGAAACATTAACAGTTAATTTTCTAAAGAATGATGACGCGGTATCAGAAAAAATGTCTATTTCCGGTAAACAATCAAAAATTTAATAAATTCACATGAAATTCTATTAATAGGTGCATTTCTACCTACGTTCGAGCGATAACGACTAATCATGAATAGGTCTTTCTTATGTTCTTATTTAACACTAGCTGTTGCTCGCGACTTCGCCCGCGTGAAATTAAAAAAATATAGCCTATGTTACTGACGGATAAATTACCTTTCTAACGGTGAAAGAATTTTTAAAATCGGTCCAGTAGTTTTTGAGTTATTTCAATACATACAAAAATACAAAAATACAAAGTTTTCCTCTTTATAATATTAGTATAGATATAGATTACTTATGTTTTTTACATGTCTTACTTCGTAGAACCATACCTGGACAATCGATTTTGATTAATCTTCCTTATGTCATATATTGTCTGGGTGCGCGGTAGTGCACATACCGAGGTGAGCACCTCCAATCACTATTCTCGAAGCGGTTCACGGCACTTTTGACGCGTTTGTAACTTCGTTGTGGATAAAGATAGAAGATTGAAACTTTGAACATCAATAGATATACCATAATTTATTATATTGCCAAAATATCTTTTAATTATACATCGTAGTTTACAAATTATAGCTAGTTATAAAAGCTAATCTATACTAATATAATAAAGCGTAAACACACTTCTTTGTTGCCTAAGATGTCAGCAATCACAGCATATTTTTGAATAATTCTTTTTTTTAATAAAAAGCCCTACACTTACGTCACGCTTTAGGCTATATATTTTCACGCTATTAAACTTAGGAGGTTAATAAATTGGATAAAAATCCTAATGTGGGAAAGAGACCATAAGTTGCTGCCAACATCAAGGAAGCAAGATTGTCAATGTCAAAGACCTTAGTTGTCATTTGTTCATTTGAATTTTGACATTTGACAAATGTAAACAATAAAGTTTTTATAATTTCATGCGGATGAAGCCGCAAGGGAACAGCTAGTTTTTAATAAAATAAAACCACGTGTTATGGCCTGTTTATTTATAGAAGTCAGTGATTTGACAATATTCTATAGTATTATTATAACGATTTGTATTTTTGTATATATTGAAATAACACAAAAACTACTGGACTTATTCTAATAATTTATATACCGTTAATAAGTTTCATTATCGCTGAGTAACATAGGCTATGTTTTTTAATATTTTTAAATTTCACGTGGACGAAGTTGCGAGCTACAGCTAGTCTTTTATATTTCGATTAACGCTCAATTATTTTGTTATTCAGATGTCAGGCGGGCACAGGGCGGTGCGTGGTGGACAAGGCGCATAGGAACCAGTGCCAGGCGTGTCGACTGAAGAAGTGTCTCGCTATGGGAATGAATAAAGATGGTAAGAGGGTAGTTGTATAGGATATACGATTAATGCCACATATAGGCTACTAATAAAACACATTGGCTACTAATTTTGTTTTCTATAATTCTACGCGGACGGAGTCGCAGGCGAAAGCTAGTTTTATTATAAACTAGCTGTTCCCATACAGCTTCATCCGCGTGAAATTATAAAAACTTTATTTTAGTGTTTACATTTGTCAAATTCGCAATTGTAAATGTCAAAATTACCGCTACCACAATAACCTTCCTTAATGTTGGCAGCTTGTACTTTATGGTCCCTTTCCCACATGAAGGTTTTTTTCAATTCATTTACCCCCTAAGTTTAATAGCGTGAAAATATATAGCCTAAAGCGTATCGTAAGTGTAGGGCTTATTATTAAAGAAAGAATTATTCAAAAATATGCTGTAATTGCTGACATCTTACGCCACAAAGCAGTGTGTGTTTACGCTTTA
>LD689021.1:2414414-2426453 GCA_003118335.3 Papilio memnon
GCCTAAACTACTGAACGGACATCGATGAAATTTGGTATAGATGTAGAGGATAGTCTGGAGAACACATAGGCTACTTACTTTTGTTTTATTAAATTCCACGCGGACGGAGTCGCGGGCGACAGCTAGTTTATTATATTAATTCTATTTGGCCCGCACCAAGACTCTGCTGGATCACGTTGTGAAGAAGAGCGGAGCGGCAAAATCAAGAGACGTTCTGAAGCTGGACCTGTGTGAGCTTCAAGTGATCAGGGGAGGCGTTAGCCAGTGCCGGTTTCAGGGCACCCTGGGTGGTTGCGCGACAAACAATGTATGTCGATAAATTATAATGTATTCATATCCTTGTAAAAACGTTTTCACAGGTATTCCAAATACTTTGTATGGTTTCGACTTTCTAAAGCGTCGTTACATTTCACTTGGAAATCCCATTTGTGGATACTTTCACAACTTATATTGAACACCCGTATGCTCATTTAATTTGACAATATGGTTTTACCTTAAAGATTTTGTTAGGTTATAAACTATACTAATATAATAAAGCGTAAACACACAATTATTTTTTAATAAAAAGACCTACACTAACGTCACTCTTTTGGCTATAAATTTTCACGCCATTAACTTAAGGGGTAAACATTTTGGATAAAACCCCTAATGTGGGAAAGAGACCATAAGTTGCTGCCTACATCAAGGAAGCAAGATTGTCATGGTTTGTCATCATGACATGTCATTTTGACATTTGCAATTGATAATTTGACAAATGTAGGTAACAATGAAATAAAGTTTTTATAATTTAACTCGGATGAAGCCGCATGGGAACAGCTAGTGTGTTATAATTTATTTGTATTTAGCTTTAATAACTTAAAATGTGGGTGCAATATCTACGATATTGAAATGATCCGGAAAGAAGGAAATTAATTCAGCAACAAAAAACGAATGACAGACTACTAAATATTTTTCAATAGCAAAAAAGCATGTTTAATTAATTGCGGATAAATAATGAACAGGCGTATCGTTTTAAGGGATTTGAAAATCTTAATATTAACTTCATATTAACTGGCATAATGTAAATTGCGTACTTCATCGTATTATTGTTTATACTGCGGTGAGGATTCTAAGTAGAATCATATGTGCAATGGAATTTAACAGTATCTTCTAAGCACACCTCAACATAAAAAGATGTTTTACAAATAACAAACGCTTATTTTTATGTAATATTATTTTAAAATACATATATGATAAATTTTAATTAGGTGTTATTATATTTTTTGAGTAAGTACATTTCGTAAGTTATCATAAAGTTACAATTCTGTTTGTATAAGTATTTATCTTTTAATGAAGTCTATACCAAGATATAAGAGGTTATCAATAAGTGGCAACAATAATGTCATTTGTCTCGCTATGTAAGTTGAAAATGTGATACTATTTATAGTAGGCGGAATTTGAATTGGCGTCAGGAACTAGAGTTTGTATGTAGATCCCCCGAATTTCTGGCTCACGTGGCAACTCAATCGCTGGCACTATACGAGTACTCCTATAATAACTACGAAAACAGGAAAATGACAATAAAGCAAGCCCACTGTATCCCAACAACACTTTTAGAATATAATTAATGAGAATACGAAATAAATTAACCCGTTTAGTCGTTAATTGGACCGTAGGATGGAAATTCTTGTCAGTTTTTTACATTATAAGGTGGCAAACGAGCAAGTAGCCAACTCCAATAGACATCTGCAATTCCAGATGCGTCATGAACTTTAATCGACAGAGGAGGGGACGGACAGAAAGAGGATATATCTCCTTCCAATGCGTCCCTTCCTCCAATCCATTTTCCATTCCAATCCTTTTCTTGTAGGAAACGATTGGGAAGTGGTAATTGACAAAAATTAGACATCCGGTATGCACACTAAAACACTAAAGACGGAATTGCTCCCACTTCACGTGTCTTCTGTGTGGTCGTGGTATTTCACCGGTCGTGCCGCCCTATTCATGCAGATGTTATTGCGGGCTCTTTCAATGTTACTGTCAGTTATCGATTAGCTACGTAGTTAATCCTATGTAGATATAAGGAATAATTAATATAAGACAATCCTTGGTATTTGTTCTTTATTTACAAATGAAATTTTATCTTAATCAACTTACTTAAAAATAAAACTATTTACAATATAATGAGTCAGTCTCGAAATTATCCGTAACTTAGGGTAGGCTCCGAGCCCCTCAGTGGGGGACGTATAGCGAGCTGTTTACAAAGATATGATATGATTCAAAATTTGCTTGGTTTTGAATAAATACCACTGAATATTATTGAGTTTGTTGTTTTTTCCATGATTAAATATATAAAAGGTTTGTTTGCGTTGAAAATAACTGGCAACATTCTATCAGCGAAGTACGCTGAGGTAGAAGCCGAGGCTATGGTTCCTGTTTCTGTTACTTCAATATCAGCTTTGTGAACTATTGATGATACAAATATATTCGTATCTGTTATCTTATTAAAGTTGGCCGAACTGGAGTCGAAAATATCAACCAGTCCCATCTTATTTAATGGCCGGTTTAAAACCACGTTGGTACTAATTTTAAATCTAGGTAAATTTATCACCACTTCTATAGTTCCATACATGTCATTGTCGTTTTGTAACTTGAGCATTATATCTTTGAGATTTACTTTAGATAATTTTTTGTAAACATCAGAAACTTTAACGTCCTTAAATGGTAGAATTGCTACAAATGAGTATTTACTGATCGCATCGTTACCGTACGGCATTTCAAGAACCGATCCCTGGATCCCTTCAAAAGTGGAATATGAAAAACTACCTTCTTGATTCATCATGTTGACTTCTCCTATTACGTTATCGTTTTCATCGTAAAATGGAGCTACTTTTGTTAATGATGCATTGAAGGGAAATTGCCAAAAGCCTTTGAAAGTTATGACGTTAGTTAGTATCATTCTAGAATTTTCGAAATCATCAGGCTTCAGCACGTCGGAAACTGTCATACCTTTCTTCTGAATAACCTCATTTGCTATCTTCGCCGCCGACTGTGGAGGTTTAAAGTTGAGCTTCGTTGGAATCGCTTTGAAAATATATCGAATGTCCCTTATAAAATCGGGCTTCATTAAGAAATCGCTATCGCTGAACAAATAGTTTCTGTTCTTCAATTCCACAGCACCAGCACCAGAATTCAATACAGCTGAGGTTAACGACTGATATCCACTGATCAAGTTTTCTTTTTTCTTAGGAAGTATCAATGTTGTGATTAGTTGATCGCGACTGGTATCCATCGCACCTAAGGATACAGCTGTTAAAAGTGACCATATTCCAAACGGTGATATCACAGTGTGCCAATTTGTCTCTTCAGCTGTATAATATAACAGCTCAACACTGAAATTCCTCGCTCTGTCACTGAATTCAACTTTGCAATAGCCCGTTGAGAATAAAACAAATATAATTATAATCACTTTCATTGTGACGTCCGGTCACTGCTACGTTTATTAGCACAACTGAATTAATGCTGTTTTTACAACGGTTTATAGTCGTACATCCGTAATTATATATACTCGTATATTAAATGATAAGATAGTACAAGATATTTCCTAAGTGATGGAAGTTACCCTGGTAATTCTGGCCATATTGTACAACTTACGAGTACTTGTTGTACGTGTGTTGTTGAATTGGTACACACAAGTGGGGATTTCTTTACACGTAAATACGCAACAAGGAAAATAATAACTACGCTTCTTGAGGAATTTGACTCACTATTTATGCATAACTGTGGCGTAATATATTTTATATCATATATTGACTACCAGTTGTGCCTAGCTCCGCACGTATTCATTTTTCTTTTGTGAATTCTTTGTTTAATCTTACTAATACTAATATTATAAATTGGGACTGACATGTTCTAAGGAACCAAAGTCCCTATTAAAAATAAAGAGAAAAAAATTTATTATAAATGCGAAAGTTTAGATGGATGGAGGATGGATGGATAGATGGATGTTTGTTAGAGTTTGTAGCCTAAACGGCTGAACGGATTTCGATGAAATTTGATATAGATGTAGAGGTTAGTCTGGAAGAACACATAGGCTACTCACTTTTATTTTTTTTAATTGCACGCGGACGGAGTCGCGGACGTAAGCTAGTATTAGAATAAAGTCTAGACTGATTTTGGAAATGACATTCTCATGATTCATGTATTCTTTGGAGTGTAATAAACAGTCAGTTTAAAATGAATTGTTTTGTTGTATCTTATCAAAATGTATGTCCGGGGCACATTGTGTAACATTTATTTAATTACTAGCTTTCGCCCGCGACTCCGTCCGCGTAGGATTGAAAAAACAAAAGTGTTTTACCTATGTGTTCTTCCAGATTATCCTCTGCGTCTGTACCAAATTTCACCGAAATCCGTTCAGCCGTTTAGGCTACAAACTCTAACAAACATCCATCCATCTAAACTTTCGCATTTATTATATTAGTATGAATATGATTAATATAATATTTATATTTATTGTAGTTATTCTACTCCATCCTCGTAGAATATTTAATAGAGAATAGTACTACACTGTTTAAACCCTACCTTTGTATTTTTGGTATATTTATTAGTTACTCGTATAATGGCTTTTGCTCACGACTTTCCGTCGTGAAAATAAAAAAATAAGTACATACAAATCACACTTTCTCGTTTATAATATGATAATGTTGAACATAGCCTTATTGAACTATTGTTCATTATACCTTACATTAAAAAGGAATTTAAAAAACTTACACTTAGTAACGTTTATTTACACAAAAAGTTTTATATAAGTAAATTGTACAATCATTCCTTAATATCAATATTTATCTAGCTTAGCAGAATAAATTTATGTCACAAATAACAACTAGATCCTCTGCTTACTTGAACATTTTAAAAGATGGATGGCTTAGTATAAGCACCACTAAATATAATTGTGTTTGTTGTTTTTTCAAGAACGAAATAGATAAATGGTCGATTCGCATTGAAAGCAGATGGTCTTGCTCTGTCTGCGAAATATGCATAAGTAGTTGCTGATGCTATGGTTCCTGTTTCTGTTACTTCGATAACAGCATTATGTACTATAGCTGATACGAAAACATTATTGCTGTCAGTTACACCTTTGAAATTTGCTGTGCCTGGATCGAAAATATCTTCTACACCCATGGTAAATAATGGTTTATTTAATACCAATTTTGTACTAATCTTAAACCTCGGTACATTGATGACGACTGAAGTCATACCGAAATAATCCATGTCACTATGTAGTTTAGCAAATATATCCTTAAGACTAATATCAGATAAGCGACTATAAACTGACGCTACACTCGAACCGGGATATGGTAGAATTATAAGTAATGAGTATTTGCTGACGTCTTCATCGCCGTAAGCCAGTTCCAGTATTGATGCTCCGATTTCATCAAAATTGGAATAAGGTGGCGTGTCTTCTAAATACATCATGTTTACTTTACCTGTTTCTTTACCATGTTCATCGTAAAATGGTGACACTTTGGTATCTGATGCATTGAATGGTACTTTCCAATATGCTTTTAACGATATGACATTGGTTAATATCATTTTGGAATCTTGAAAATCGCTAGGCTTTAATACGTTCTCAACTTTAAGCCCGGTCCCTTTAATTATATTGTTTGCTAATCCCGCGGCTGACTCTGATTTGAAGTTTAGCCTGCTAACGATCGAGCCAAAATTTCTCTGCATGCTTTTACTGAAATCGGGCTTCATTAAAAAACTGCTGTCACAGAATAGGAAGTTTTTATTTTTTAGTTCCACTTCAGGAGTACCGGTATTCAATACGATTTTGGTTAGGTCTTTGAATCCATCGATTAAAGTCTGTTGTTTCTTGGGCAGTATTAAAGTTTTCAGTAGTTGATTGCGACTGGAATCCTCCGCTCCTATTGATACAGCAGTTAGTAGTGTCCAAACTCCGAACGGTGATATCACAGTGTGCCATTGTGTTTCTTCACCGGTATAATATAGTAATTCGATACTAAAATTTCTTGCTCTTTCACTGAATTCAATTTTACAATAACATGTTGATAGTAAAGTAAGAATGATAAATGGTAGTCGCATTTTGTCGACCGTCTGACCGCGAGGTCTCAACTGTACTGAGTCATTCGTCTCTACTGCTCGTTAAAATCAACAGAATATCTCAAACATTGCTCACTCATTTATAAAGTATGATAAGAGACGAATTCATACGTATTTTCACGAATTTATCCCTTTAGTTTTCAATATACATTAAAACTGAACAATCAAAACTGAAGCTGACAGCTGGTTTTACCTACAACTTAATTTGTATTGTGTTATTTAGTAAAATTTGAATATTTAACCGTGGGTTTTCCTGCAGTAATGTTTTTATGAATACGTATTGCTATCTCCGTTTTTTCCAAGATAATAAGAGAGATGGCAACATTCTTTGTAAAAATGTATTAGTAGTGGAATCCTACAGTAAAAATAACGCACACATGACTCACAAGAGTTGCATCGAATCGCCAGTTATCGTAACAGTTATAGTTAATAGGGTGGCATGTGCAAAAACATATTCCCGCCGAGGTTTTATATGTTTTACATTTTTACAATGGAAACATTAAATTAAACATTATTTTTAATATGTGTGTTGTTAATTTTTGCGTTTAACTTATCCGAAACCAAAGAGATTCAACTATAAAATTAGTGACAGAGCGGACATTACGAGCAATTATAAATATTTTGAGCATAATCGCACATAATCTTCAGAACAGCTGTCAAAAGACTTAAACAGCTAGCCGTGCAAAGAAGGTTTGCCGATAACTCCCCTACCCACTAACAAAAATCGTATCTCACAATCTTCTATTTAGTACCGTTAGTTAACGAGTGTCCTCATGGCTCATCGGCAAAGCTTTTGCGCACGAGTACACGTATGACTGATGTCAAAATTTTAATAGAATTTGGAGTTTAAGCATGACCTTATCTTTAGGTCACTGTTACGTATTTAAATGTCGTTTCACTATTGCTCTGTTATAGCCAGTTTCCCAGGTACGTTTAACCATTCATTAGTGTTTTTGTTGTGAAACTTTAGTAATCCCGCATAAGATAACTAAAAGACGTACACAAGGCTACCCAAATCAGGGAATTTAGTCTCTAAGCGACTTCCGCAATACAATCTCAGCGAGGTTCGTACAAGGACACGCGACATATGACATTGTATGGCGTAAGCCACACAGACTAAAATTGCAGATTTACCTTGTCTATGAAAAGCGTTAGTCTTTGAGCGTACAGTTTGATTCGAATATCATTGGACCTAACTTATCAAGTTGAATTTAACCTCTCCCCTTTGATTCATTATCTTGGGTTTTTACTGAAATATCTTTACATTGCGGTTGATAAGCGATGTTATTTTTTTAAATTACTTTTTGTACTTTTGTTAAAAAATAATAGCTTTATTAAAAGCGATTATTTAATGAACATTAGATGTTAAATACCCTGCTAAGATTTCATAGGTGACCTAAGCTAATTCATAGTTATGTAATACTAGCTTTCGCTCGCGACTCCGTCCGCGTGGGATAAAAAAAACAAAAGTGAGTAGCCTATGTGTTCCTCCAGACTATCCTCTACATTTATACCAAATTTCATCGAAATCAGTTTAGCTGTTTAGGCTAAACTCTAACAAACATCCATCCATCCATCTAAACTTTCGCATTCATAATATTAGTAAGATAAGATTTAACGTAGTTGGTATGTAATATTTAATGTAGTTGGAGCCAGGGTTGCCAAACGCAAACTCGCAGACTTATAATTTCTAAGAGGTGGTAGCCCTGACCTTAACTTTGAAAAATCTGTATAAATATTTTCACAGAATTGGTTATAAAACAATAAAAATGTTACTCGCATCTTGTCGGTCACGGTCTCCGGATTGTATGATCTCATCACGTTGTTTGCTTGGACGTGAGAAATTTCATGGCATACAAACATACAAAGAAACTCAGCTCAATGGTGTGTCATATTAGTTAATGATATATTTGTATTGTTTACATTCAGAAAAAGTTCCAATTGCAAATATGAAAATTCATATGCTCAAATAACAATGAAGGCCCTTGCTATTGGCTGATAACTTTAGTTTCCATGGCAACCTTGATTATCTGGTGTTGGCTTGTAGCTTATGTTCCTTTCTCGCGGAGAAACATTTTCCAATTTAATAACCACTTAGTATAATAGCCTGAAATATATATAACCTAAAGCGTAACGTAAGTTTAGAGGTTTTTATTAAAAAATGCGCTGTGATTGCTGACATCCTACATAACAAAGATATAATAGATGAGGAAAATGACGTCCGTATTTCACCATGTGCTTGCTTTTTTCCCTGCATAGGCGAATTATATCTGCCTTAAATGCTAAAAACCCGTTAATCAGATCGCTTGAAGGTTCTTAATCGTGTCAAATAGTAGAAAATGTATTTGGTGCTCAAAATTTCATTAGATTTAATTTATTAATTAATCCCATTCAGGACCTAATTAACTAGGGTTATGCAACGACTCTAAGTGGACCTTAGAGAGACAACATAGGTTTCCACTTCCCCGATCCCGTACTTGGAGATCCCTAAGATATTTCTCCACCTAATCTATCGACCCCTAGATTGCATAATATTTGTTTCCTGTAATGCAATAAAGATTTTTGTCAAATTCTTTAAGTTTTTACTTTAACTAATTAGTTAACGGCTATCACGACTATTTTTCCGGTGGCGGCACCGACTAGTTTCGGACTCATCGGGGGTCCATCTTCAGGCCGAGTGTTATTGGGCTTTCTTTGCTGTTGCAATCGGAAAAAAGACGTGAGTGATAACCGTTCAATAGTTATGATAATGTCTCACGAAAGTTTAAACAATTAAGATTTTAGTTTAGTATTTTTCCATTTAAATTAACAAAAAAGTCATTAACTGCAAGAAGTAAGGTTGTTATCGTCTCGGTACTTAAGTTCAAAACCTGCATGACTTAAACTCGTTTTTGTAATTTTTTGTCGTTTAGGTTTGCTTGTTTCCGGTTTTACGAGAACCACGTTTCTGGTTATTTTTGCATTTGTATGCCAATTTCTTGGCATGTTATTTACATAAAAAATACGTAAGTACCTAAAATAAAACATAAGTACAATAAAAGAAACTACTAAACTTTATGGATGATACCGTTTTGACTAATCATAGTCCGAGTTCGAAAAAGAACAGAATTTTTTATCTTGTTAGTCTTATAAAATTTTTGCTAAGATAGTAACTACATTAATTCTAACATTTAGTTAAGCACAAATATTTTTAATTGACATACTTACTGCCTGTTACTAAATAAAATACACAACAAATCAAAAAACATTTATTTATATCTATAAAAATCACACTAAAGATGGCTCAGCATAAACACCAGCAAACACAATAACACCAGATTGTCTCTCCCTAATTAGAAACACAAATTCTTTATTCGCTTCGAATCTCTGCGAGAGAATTCTATCTTCTAACCCAACGACAGTAGAAGACGCTGCCACAGTCCCTTCCTCTGTCACTTCGATGTTTACATTCTGGACAGTCTTAGACACGTAAAGAGGACTGTCAGATATACCTGGCATCTGAGCTTTACCACTATCAAAAACATTACGTATCCCCATATACATTAAAGGCGGTATCATATCAGATTGCGAAGTGATTTTAAATCTCGGTATATAACAATCTAATTCTGGTAATGTCTCAGAAGTTAGTATATCATTCATCCATGTTAAAGGTTGTCTTGATAGATTTTCTAACAACATTTTGAGGGGCATACCGTCAAATGGTAGCAGTATCAACATGGATAGTTCCTCGTTTTTACCGTATGGCATTTCAAGAATCTGTGCTCCTATTAAAGGTGAATCTCCAATATTATGAGGTGCTTTATGATACATCATGTTAACAGATCCAATCATTTTACCTTGATGATTATAAAATGCTTCTTCCCTTGTCTGCGTCGAATCGAACGGATACGTCCAGTTCGCTTTGAAATACAATCCATCGACTAGAATAATTCTTAAATTTTCTAAAACACTAGGAGTAACCGCTTCTTGTATTCTTCCACGTGTCACTTTACAAATAAAAGTATTTATGTCATCGGCTAGCAATGTTTCATTACTAGTATCAACAACAAAAACTTGTGTGTCAAAATTTTTCGCATATTGACAGAATTCTTGATGTATTTTTAAATTGTAATCAGCAAATAGTCCTGATACTCCATCTAGGATTATATCTTCGTCTTTACGCAACAGCATATTGGAGACCGCTAAATGAAGAGCTGTGGTTGCCCTCACATCATTAGGTAGTCGTAGTTCTTTTATTAGCTGGTTGAAAGTTTCACCTGAACATCCTTCAGTTAGTAATGTGAACATGCTCCATATGGACAGTGGTGATATGACCATGTTCTTCTCTCCATAGCTTTCTTGAAAGGCGTACGTGTTGTATAGGAGTTGTAATGAGAATGTGTTCAAAGAGGTGAAATCCAGGTCGTTTTTTGGTGCGGCTAGTGCGAAGCTAACCAAGGTGAGTACCTTCCACATCGCGCGACTAGATAGAGCCGAGTCGGATACAATACTGTTACGGTGAGGTGCAGTTCTATCAATTTCAATGAAGACCTTCTCACGAACGTACAATGAATGTACGAGTATTTGTGAAGCGACGATGCGCGTGGATTTGCCGCTACTAGCCCACCTCGCGTATGGGACGAGTTTATATCGATGTTTTTTTAACGTCGTTGATGTCATTTATATGGGTGTTTTTATATTGTAAGATTAATTGATTTTACACAGCCTAAGATTAAGGTTATTATGTCATTATTTTTAGTTAAATCTATTGGAATTCTTGGTGCCCAATTTATCCGCTCGAATCGCTTAATGGTTTCTATCAAATTGTCACGGTTGCTGTTGCGAAATATGAATTTGTTACGAGTTGTGTGTGTTTTTTTTAAATGAAATATTATTTTGCAATCCGTAACACGTTGTCTTTGAATTTATTTAATAAAATTACCATAGATTTAAATGTAAATTATTTATTATTAATGTTAACATAAATTCTGTCTGTAGAAAGGCACATCAAAGTCGCAAGGACATTTTAATCACAAATAAAGTATTTTTTATAGTATCTTGTTGTTTACCGATACGTATTCAAATTTAAAACCTTGTATAAATATCTCGGATAAAATCAACAATTAATTTATAAACTAAATAACAAGTTTAAAATAGTGATAGCTTCAAACCCAAATCTAACTTTTTTCTGGCATGAGTCTTTTTATCGACAGTGGAAACGCAGCTTTATAATGCATACATGCCTGTCAAAAAATTACCCACATGACATGCCGTGTCAAGAGCAGTTGTTTGATAACAGTGGTTATTGAACCGTCGTTTCACTATTCAATGTAATGTAATTAACTAGTAAACTAATTATTATTTTTTGCCCGACCGTCAGGAGGTCGGGCAAAAAATGTCTTTAATAATGTGTGTCCGTTGTATTGTGAACACAGTAAACGGACTGACTGAACAGTAGATCGATAAGTTATTTGATCCGGTTAAGTCAAGGGATTGGAACGAGTTACCAGCGTCAGTTTGTAGTGAACTGATATTATGCAAGCGTGTACCATCTTTCGACCAGATTATATAAAAAAATTAAAAAAAACATGGGACCCACCTGCAAGTACTACCTTTCGGATAAAAAAAGAATTTTCAAAATCGGTCCACCAGGGCCGGAGCTATCGCGTAACACACATAAAAAAAAACATACAGACGACTTGAGTACCTCCTTCTTTTGGGAAGTCGGTCAATAAAATCAGGTGGGATCGTGGTAAAAAAAAAAACTAAATTACGCTTGCTCACTAGCGCCCTCATGCCAATGTCAAAAACTACACAAGGTCTTTTTCTTAGTGTATATCATGTTATGTTTTTTATGCTATTTTCTATAGCCATGTAGATTTTCCATATTTTCTGACATAACCAACCGATAGCAGCGCCTCTCACCGCACTATCCTTGTTGGACTATACTGGCTA
>LD689021.1:2438657-2448786 GCA_003118335.3 Papilio memnon
AACATCGTGATGCAACCTGCACATATCAGAGAAGAAATTCAAATATATATGTGAAGTCAACCAACCCGCACTCAGCCAGCGTGGTTGACTATGGCCTAGTCACTTTAGGGTAGGCTCCGAGCCCCTCAGTGGGGACGTATAGTGAGCTAGCTGGTGATGATGATTGTAAGATAAATTTTTTGTCGTTTGTATTAAAAATACCTCAAAGATAATTCTTAAAAAATCTTGCTTTATATTTGTATATAAATTTTCAAAGTCTACACGATTTACATAATGTTGTTACGCAAAATTAATGCTAAAGTTACAAGACGCCTACACTGGTATTATTTGCAATTCAAATGGAAGTCTCATGCAGAAGAACATTACGGCCTATTAGCCTACCAAATACTTGACAACTTTTACTTTCACTGCCCTTGATGTTGATGTTTAAATACTTATTTTAAAGAAAATTATTTCAATTATTTCACGATTTTAAATCTAATCTATCTATACATATAATAAAAATGGCGTGTCAAGTGTACCGTTAAAATCAACACAGCCGTTTCGGAGATTATCCGGAACAAACGCGACTTGCGGACAGACACACAAAAATGCGATTTTCGTTAAGCAACACAAATACATCATGTTCCCGAAATCTAGAATTTTTCTTTTGATGTTACAGACATTCCAATTTTATTATATGTACATATATAGATAGATTTTTTCTCGTATAAGGAAGTCTTAAATATAATGAATATTTATGAAACTCCAGCAGGTGTGCGTGAAGCCTTTTATCTGGATTGAAACGCCCCAAGAATTCTTTATATTCATCATACGACGAGGAAAAATTGACGTAGTCGTAGGTAAATTAGCTAAGATATACAAGGAATATATGAAAAACATAATTTTAAAGTATAACGTAAGCAGCAAAGTTTGTACCGAGACTGTAAGTTAGAATAAGTGGTAAAGAATACTCTAACTGCGAAGTTCTATTTCTAAAACTTATTTTTTCTCCTACTTTTAAAGGTAAAGTTAGGCAGGTAAAGGTTCGTCTTATTTTAGTCTACTATCTCACATTCTTTTAACATCAACTTTTATTTGTCTATACTTTGAAAAAATGAATGAAAGTGTAGAAATTATTTTGCTTGTAAAATATGTCCTTTAAGAAATCCATATTTATACTAATATTATAAAGAAGAAAGATTTGTATTCACGATTGAAAGGTAATTTATTTGTGAGTAACAGGCGTCTTTTATTATTTTTTTAATTCCACGCGGACGAAGTCGCGAAAAACAGCTAGTAATGAATAATCTAGCGATGTAAATTTCTATTCCCAGTCCCTGCTTACATCCCTAAATGTCTGAATATAAACTGCAGAGTCGTGAACGATTCAATTCAGATAAAAGGTTTCATGCACAGCTGGCTTCTTTGCAAATTTACGATGCGATCAAGCGTGCAGGAGGCTTTTTGTGGATTTTTTAAATTATATCCTGAATAATATTGTTCAACTGCCATCTATTGGGCGCTATTGGTAAAATAAACATGGTTATTCCCCGTATTGTGACTTTTGACACTATTGTCAGCATTACATTGCCAGATATTAAGCCCCTTTAGTGCAACTTATCTGGTTTGATGGACTAAAATGAAACGAATAAATCGTGTTATTTTATTCTGATATTGCATTGCTATCTCTCTTTTTTGCAACGTGAAAGAGAGTGATGACTGTTTTGTACGTCTTTCCGGAGCTAACAGCATTTATGTTTGAACCATATCTCATTGATATTCCAGTTCAATTTTCGCTTAGTTACATTCTGAAATAAGTAAAATGTGATATCGCGTCACACGAAATCAGAAAGAAAAAAAAATGATGTAATTTATTCTGCCAATGGAATGAAGATAAAATATTTTTCGAAGTTACTTAAATATTTGTCGATTTTAACATTTAGATATTTGAATTAGATACTCGTATATCTTACTAATATTATAAATGCGAAAGTTTAGATGGATGGATGGATGTTTGTTAGAGTTTGCAGCCTAAACTACTGAAAGGATTGGATTTGGATATGACGGCTGATAGAGATGTATGGAAGAGCAGCACATACTGTACCCTCCGTAAGGGATAAGGGCAAGTTGATGATGATAATAAAATGTAACTCATTAGTAATCTTAAGAACTCCGTAACAATTAATTTCAATTTATTGTATGGCAAATAATAAAAAATAAGGATTGTCTAAAAGTGGACTGAAGTGGAAGAAACGCCAATTTGATCTTTTATATTTACAGTACTTAAGACCACAAACGTTTTCCAGTTTTACTGAAGAGTGAATAACAAAAGTTTGCCGCATAAAAAAACCAGAAAAACATTGTCAAACTAGAATTGTATTTACTCATGCGAGTTGCGCTTGTTTTACAACGTAGCTGACGTGTTTTATTCAGACGATGTGAGAGTAAAGAGTGCTTTGTTACCTCCACCACGTAGACCGAATGACCTAGAAAATCCGGCGTATTAAGCCGCAGAACTTGGAACATGGAAAGTTGAATTGATGACTTTGTTTACGTAAATAACGTAAATAAAAAGACATTACTCCGAAACGGCTGGGCCGATTTCGACCGAACTTTCACTGGAAGGTAGCTGACATAGACGGGCATATTATAGGCTACTTTTTTTTAATTCCGCGCTGTCAAAATGGCCACCGGACCGCTATCTCTGGAACGGGTTTTACCGATTTGGACGGGACTTTGACTGGAAAGTAGCTGGTGAAAATGCAATACTTTACTGCAATAATAATAATATTAAAGGGTACAATTTTAGTTTCAAAGATTAACGTTGCTTTTTGTACGAATGGGCTTAGATGTCGCCTTATCAGAATGTTTACTGATATTTCGTTGTGTATTTAAAAATCAACGAAAAAATGTAATCCCTACATAGATTAGATAATTACAATCCAATCCATAATAAACACATTGATTTTTACACCGACTCTTTATTGATAAGATTGGAAATACTCTTTGTGGTAGTTTAATTTAGATAGTAGAGACGGAAAGTCGTTTTATTTCGTGTTATGAAATGTGATTGAAATAATTATTAATTATTTTTTTTTTAAAATGGCGAAGAAAAGTAAGGCACAAAAGAAGGAGGCTACTGTTAATCAACAAAAAGTAATTCAAGAAAAAAGTAAAGACGGTTCTAACAATGTAAGTAATATTTCTACTTGATTTTACAAATTACTTAATTTTTTAAACCCAATGATATTAAATATACTTCTATGTGATTTAGTAGCAACCTAACTTAGGTTAAATAATTATGCTTTCAACATTTTTTTTATTTATTTCTTACTTTAAGTAAGATTGCTGTATCATCTTCCTTATATTGATTTTCAAATATCGATGGTTTTGTGATAAAATTTATTTAAATTCCAGGTCTGTTTATTAGTAACATCTGTTATAGCAGTCCTCGTTGGACTGGCTTGCTTCCAACTTTATGTCAATGTGATCGCAGTCCCGGATCTACCAGCGATAGATTTGAACGAATGGTGGGGTCCTAACACGACCAAATCAAAAGATACTTCTATAAGACCATTTAGAGTCTTGTATATTGATTCTGTAAGTATAGATCTCATACTAATATTATAAATGCGAAAGTTTGGATGGATGTTTGTTTGTTAGAGTTTGTACCCTAAACGGCTGAACGGATTTCGATGAAGTTTGGTATAGATGTAGAGGATAGCCTGGAAGAATACATAGGCTACTAACTATTGTTTTTTTAATTCCACGCGGACGGAGTCGCGAAACTTCTCACACAAAATAGAAAAGTAAAAAAAATGTGAATTTTTACGTACCTTTACGTAGCTACTATAAATTACAGATGCAAGAAGGTCTTCGTCGACTATTCGACAGTTTCCGCAGACGTCCCAAGTTGAAAAGTTTAACCGAAAACTCGAGTTATGGTGTCCACTCTGATGCATTTGGACGATTGTTCGCACAATGGCAGTTTAAGTATCCGTTCAGAGATCGTGTAAGATACCTTAATAAGTACGATCACTTCAAAACGTATATACAAGGACTGGATATGCATTTTGTGCATGTGAAGCCAAAAGTTGATGGTAATATTAAGGTAACTGTGTTCAGCTAGCTAAAGATAAAGAAGTTAATGTCTAAGAAAAACAAGTAAAAGAACACCTTCAGACAAGTATCTTGAGATATCTAATTCAATAAAAAACAATGAAGTAAGAAATAATCTTTCAGGTATTTCCAATTCTACTTATTCACGGATGGCCGAGTACTTTCAAGGACTTTTATGATGTGATACCAATTCTTACTACACCGAGACCAGGCTATGATTTCATCTTCGAAGTCATCGTTCCCAGTTTGCCTGGATATGTTTATTCTCAGGTATTCTTTGGTATTCTATAACAAGTCGATTGCTGTCAGAAGAAATGATACAAAGATCTGCTTACACGCACAAAACTTTGTCATAACGTCTCCAACTCAGTTATTATTGCAGTTTTATATATTTTCATATAATTAACAATTTTCAGGCGTCACATAAACGTGGATTAGCACCAACTCAAATAGCTGTAATCCTCCGAAACCTGATGAAGAAGATTGGTCATGAGAAATTCTTTATTCAAGCTGGTGATCTTGGTCATGTTATTGGATCTCACATGGCAACGCTATTCCCTAACCAAGTGTTGGGCTTCCACACGAATACACCAATTAATCCTTCCAAGTTGGCCAATTTGATTTGGGTGCTTGGATCAGTTTGGCCAACATTGGTTGCTGGAGACCAGGCAGATAAAATGTATCCGATGAGCGAGAAATTGAGTTATTATTTGGAGGAATCTGGTTATATGCATTTACAGGGTACCAAGCCTGATACCATAGGTAAGATTTTATTTATAAATTGAAAATTTCGGTTAGATTAACTAGAAAATTTATGCAAAGTATCTAGGCGTCAGTGTAGTTTTGTCACAATAAAAATTAAAACCAATTTTGAAATCGAGAATAGCACCATTTAGTTTAAATTAAACGATACAATTTTTATTTAACAATTTTAATGTTACAACCAGGTTACGTCCTCCAAGATTCTCCAGTTGGCTTGGCCGCATACATGCTGGACAGATATATGGCGTTCTCCAACTCTTCGTTCAAGAATACAGAAGAAGGTGGTTTAGACAATATATCCTCTTTTGACATGCTGGACAATGTGATGCTGTACTGGATGACAGGTTCTATGACGTCAGCTATGAGACTGTATAAGGAGAGCTTTGCAAGTGAAACGGAATTAATTTTGGCCAGGTAAGCGAGCGACACACGGGTTTGAAGATAGTACAATCGAATTGTGGTACTTTTCTTGGTGTATTTCTCTTTTGTTTTGTCCTCAAATCACGTAATCGTTTTAGTAATTAAGGTTGAATATTGATGCAGATATTTATTTTGTAAAAGCAGCGCCATCATGAATATATTGTTTATTTGTTAGAGTGATTCACCCTCGTGTAGTTTCGATTGATTTTAATTTTATATTTCTGTTCCAGAATTCCAACTCGTGTACCTACTTGGGCTCTGAGATTAAAATATGAATTGTTCTATCAACCAGATTGGCTTCTAAAATTGAAATATCCTTCATTACTTGGTACCACCTCTTTGAACGATGGTGGACATTTTGCCGCTCTAGAAAAACCTAAAGAATTGGCAGCTGATGTTTTCAAGGCTGTGAAGAGTTTTCTAGATTATTATAAAAAGAAATAAATCTGATATGTTTACTAATTTCTTTATACCCTTAGGTGTTGTCAATTGATACATTTTGCTATAAGGTTTTTAAACTAGATAGTACTCGATTTAATGTATAGTGAAGATGCGTCATGTATGTTGCTTTATCATGTTTAAAGTGATTGTTAACCGCTTACTTGGTTGTTTCCTTTCATAAGAAACAGAAGTAGATTATTTAGTATAATAAAATCCAATAGATAAGGTAGTTGTTAAGCTTCCATTTATGTCATTATCAATATTTAAAGTAAGAAGAGAGTTGCGACAAAGCAGTTGTAGATTGTTAAATGAATTCAAAGCGTTTAAACTCGCGCTGGAATGCTTTTGAATTGTTTAAATTGCTTTTCTCGATTCCCATCGCATTACGTACCAACATTTCTTTTGTCTCAATACCTGAAAACAAAGCTACTTTTTAAAAAAGTACCCTGGATTAGATCAAAATACTGATAATCATCATCATCATCATTATCATCATCATCATCAACTTGCCCTTATCCCTTACGGAGGGTCGACACATATAAATACATATGGAAGAGTAGACTACTCTTCCATACATTTCTATCAGCCGTCATATCTGAAACCACTCCCTTCTTAAGCATATCCTCTTTCACACTATCCATTCATACTTTTTTCGGTCTTCCTCTTCCTTTGTAGCCATACACATTCATTCAATCTTTTACTTGTTTAGTTTTCTAAATACTAACCATTTCGGGTATTTCTTTGCAAGATTATCTTTTTCCTTCTGCGATATAGTTTTTATTTACAGTGGGTTTCTACTGCTGTACCACATTGATAGTATTTATTACATTACATTATGTTTTATAGAGAAATTTTTGACAGCGAAATCGAATACTGAATACACGATACTAGTGTGTACGATGTTATCATTTTTATTGCAATGTTTTCTAGTACGGGATGAAATAATCCTCTTTATTGGTACAATATAAACAAGACAAGGACTTCCTTGTATACTTATACTGTTCATAAAACTTCAGACTGTACTTTGCCATAAACTGCGATACCTTTAGAGGTAATGTCTGTGGGGATTTTTAAAACGATTCAGTGGTTAAGCTTGGCGTTTAAGTGCAACGGAGGACGTAAATTACTATCTTAAATCTGTTGAACGTTTCCGTTCGCTTCGGCTCTTGTTGATTCTTCGAGCACTTTAATAGACAGATGGGATTGTTTTAAATTGTTCGTAAGAACGATCATTTCTATCTAACGAATTGTTAATAGCATTAAGAGCGGTGGCTCAGGGGTTTAAGCACTTGACTTGTACATCTACAGGTCTTGAGTTCGAATCCCGTCATGTACCAATGTGATTTTCGATTTTTCGAATTTCATATGTACATAATTTACCCGACGTTCTTACGGTGAAGGAAAACATCGTGATGCAACCTGCACATATCGGAGAAGAAATTTGAAGATATGTGTGAAGTCAACCAACCCGCAGTTGGCCAGCGTGGTTGACTAAGGCCTAGTCACCCTAACTTAGGGTAGGCTCCGAGCCCCTCACTGGGGACGTATAGCTGGTGATGAATTGTTAATTAAATTTGGCAGATGTCTTGCTTCTACATACATCTACGTTTTTATGAACATTATTTCGGGTGGTTTTGATACTATGTAGTAACATTTCTTTAGCAAACGTCTGTGTCTAAAATCTTATCTGCAATGAATTGCTACGTAACACGGCCTGAGTTTTATTCACTATCTTATTATTCGGTATAAGGGATTTCAGTAAATTGAATTTGAAGAGCATAACAATTTATGCTTCCCATCATCCGCAAAAGTATTCAGAGTTTTAAGAACTGAATTACTTAATCAGTAACCTTTTTTATAGCTTCATCATCATCTTCCTCCTTATCCTACTCCCGTAGTGGCGCAACAGGTTTTTGTCCTCCACATAACTCTATCATACGTCATCTCAATCACTCCCTTCTTGATCATGTCACCTTTCACGCAATCCATCCATCTCTTTCTAGGTCTACCTCTACCGGTGTACCTCCACATTCATAACTAATATTCTCTTTATTACATGCGATTCATCCCTCCTCATAACATGCCCATACCATGCTAACCTTAACATTTTTTATAGCCTGTTTATTTTTAAACTAAACAACCTAAGGAAGATGCTGCTATCTAAGTTTAAGTCTTTTGATTTTTAAAACATGTAATCATCCATCTCATTTTCTCTTAGTCAAAACAATAATACCAATAAGTCTAACCCTAAAGAAAACTCACATATCAAACATTTCTGACGTCACGCCATGACACGTGACGTCACAAAAGCCGGTAAATCACGATTTATCAGAAAGTAGGCTGCGCTAATTACGCATTGTTCGATATTCATCAGAGGTTTTCTTTAGAAGACTAATTAAAAAAAAATCTTTTCTTCTCTATGGATTAAAAAAATACAATAGATTGAACAATACTATCAGATGGTTGGAATTAATATTGAATGTTAATAAAATATTTGGATATCCCGCGATATATAAATCGAAACGGTGTTTTAAGACATAATTCACGTCTTTAACCCAAACGGGTAAGCAGAGATCACGGATCTCCATTGGGCACGGTCCTGGCAACCTTGATACCACCCTTCCCTTGAGTATTTCATCAATCTAGACTAAATATATATTTTTTTCAATTAAAAAAAATACTTTATTCCAAAGTTAGTAAAGTAAGCTATTCACCATAAACTTGGTCTTACAAATCTGGTAATGATTTCTTTAAATCATATTTCATGAACTTAAGTTTATGGAGGGTAGTTTGTCTTTTACGAAGAATGAAAGTATGGAAAAGTTATAGCATACCTCGTGATTTATTGTGCTTATTCTATACTAGCTGTTCCCTTGCGGCTTCATCCGCGTGAAATTATAAAAACTTTATTTTATTATTTATATTTGTCAAGTTCTCAATTGCAAATGTCAAAATACCAATTACTTTACTATGGCAATTTTGCTTCCTTGATGTTGGCAGCAACTTATGATCTCTTTCATACATTATGGTGTTTATCCATACCCATAGGGGGATAAATTAATTTAACACCATTAATGGCGTGAAAATATATAGCTTAAAGCGTGACGTAAGTGTAGGCCTTTTTATTAAAAAAAATAATTGTTCAAAAATATGTTGTAATTGCTGACATCTTAGGCAACAAAGAAGTGTGTGTTTACGCTTTATTACATTAGTATAGATTTATTTAGCCTATACGTATTTGATCAGGAGCTTATGTTTCTAAATGGTTTTGTATGGAGATTGTAGCGCACATTTCGACCCAGAAAAAACAACCTTTTCAAGTTGATACTTTATTTTAACTTTTGATATATATTTGTATTGTAAACTTAGTTTTATTAGTGCGTTGTCACTTAAATTGTCGTTCCTTTTATTCCTTACGAATATAAAAGAGATTAAGAGAGAGAGAAGAGATTAAAACGAGGTTTTTATAGGTTTTTCCGATTATGTCGTCACAGTTAAAATAAACGTTTAGATTGTAACAAGGTAAATAACATTAACCAAGATTTATTACTTTATTCTTACGATGAACATATATCTACGAAGATATTCAAACAAATCTGAAGTCAACCCGCAGTGGGTCAGCGCGATAAACTAAGGCCTAGTCACTCCTAACTTAGGGTAGACTCCGAGTTTGCGAAAGCGTACCCGTGACCCAGCCACATGCGGACACAAGGAACACCGCTGGGTTTTTAGTGGGTATTCCGGCCATTTTACCATCTTCTTGGCCGGCGAGCCCTTCATACTCCCCCCTGGTAACCCGGGGGGGGGATGCGTAAAGGCATTTTCCCAGCGAAAAAAAAAAGGGACTCCGAGCCCCTCAGTGGGGACAATGAGTTGAAGAATGATGAATAAATTGACACATAAGTATTCTCTTTCAAAGTTTACTTTCAATTATTCCTCCACTACACACAATGAAGCTAAAAATTCATTTTCTTTTTGCCCTTCTAACTCGTAACCAATAAATCGGAGCGAGGCGTTAAGAGCTTTAATTGCTTTCTCACAATCCAATCGTTTCCGTGATGAAATAACAACAAAGCGAAACGTACTAAAGGAATTAAGCAAAGGATTTACACTGATTTTGTACAATTTACGAAGCAGATCGGAAATCTCTGATTGAATTTAAGAATGTCTTTTTAAACGTTTAGTTCTAAACGTTTAGTTCTAAAGGGAACAATTATTAACAAAAGTATAGAATAAATGTTTATAGTATTAACACTCTTATAGATAGACTATGTTTTATATTTACGACCGACGTTTATAAATAACTAGCTTTCGTCCGTGACCCCGTCCGCGTGGAATAAAAAAAACAAAAGTGAGTAGCCTATATGTTCTTCTAGACTATCCTTCACGTCTATACCAAATTTCA
>LD689021.1:2486330-2497057 GCA_003118335.3 Papilio memnon
ATTTAAGCATAAGAATAACTTTATGAATTTTCTATTTCTATATTTTTCTTACTTCAAAGGAAAATGTATTTCTTGATTACTTCATTTAAAGCATAAGTCACGTACTTATCGATATCTCGAACTCAAAACGTGCACTCGAGACTACGGCCGGGGAATAACGTCTGAGGTTATGAAAGTTTGTGCGAATCTATTTTAATGCTGTTAGTCTTGAGAACTGGTATTAACTCAAATGTTATTACACTCTGAGTCTTTTAATCTTTACTTAACTAGATCCTTAGTGTAGATCTTATTTTAAAAGTAGCTGTTCCCGTGTTATTTTATTGTTTACATTTGTCCAATTCTCAATTGCAAATGTCAAAATACCAATTACCTTACTATGGCAATCTTGCTTCCTTGATGCTGGGAGCAACTTATGGTCTCTTTCCCACATTACGGTTTTTATCCAAAATATTTATCCCCTAAGTTTAATGGCGTGAAAATATATAGCCTAAAGCGTGACGTAAGTGTAGGGCTTTTTATTAAGGAAAGAATTATTCAAAAACATGCTGTAATTGCTAACATCTTAGGCAACAAAGAAGTGTGTGTTTACGCTTTATTATAATAGTATAGAGTATAGATTATCTACTTATAGTGACTATTTTTATCGAATCTTGAAGTTTATATTGTTTTTCAAACCACCATTATAGAACTATTGAATTAATTACAACAAATAATAATATTTTGACCACATTCTATATATGATTTTGTTAATTGAAGTTTTAGCTATCTTGGTTATTATTTCATACTAGCGGTTGCCCGCGTTGTTGTTCGCGCGGAATTAAAAAACAAATATCTAGTAATAAGATGTAGTGTATGTTTCAAAATACAAATATGTTTTCTATGAAATAGTAGAGGAATCTTAGTATATTATTATTGAAGACTAGCTGTCCCCGTAGCTTAGTCCGCGCGAATATAAAAAAAAACTTAACCATGCCTATGTAGCCTATGTTCTGAAATAGTCTATAACACATAGGCTACTAAATGTAGACATCTGTGCCAAAATTAAGGGAGATTCTTTAAGCCGTTCTGCAGACATGGTTACAAGCATCCATCCATCCATATAAACTTTGCTTTTATAATTGAAAGATTTAATGTTTGTTACAAAATTGCTTACATTAGAAAGTGGTCGAACGCCTTCTTCCTACCGGCTCTAGGCCCGTCTTCTAGTAGCTGGCTCCTAGAAGACAGGGTTCTTCTGTCTATAATATAAGTAAAATTTTCATCGCCTTCATCAAAATTTCTGCTTTTTTTATCTATCATAATATATACGGTGTCATGTTTGCACAAAAACGTTATTCTCTCGATAGATACATTTGCAGTAGAAGTCACGCTCGACGCCCGTTGATTCAGCGTGAACTGGGACGCAAGTAAATGGCTCGAAGGCGATGCGACCAGATAAATTGTAAACGTAATCCACATACTAATGTATAGATTGAATAAATTGAACATATTTTGCAAAAAAATTATGGAAGTTTCCTGAAAGTATAAAAACGAGGGTCGTTGGCTCAGTGGTTTAAGCACTTGATTTGTATTCTACAGGTCTTGGGTTCGAATCCCGCAATGTACCAATATGATTTCGATTTTTCGAATTTTCATATGTACATAATTTACCCGACGTTCTTACGGTGAAGGAAAACATCGCGATGTACCTGCACATATCTGCGAAAAAATTCAAAGATATGTGTGAAGTCAACCAACCCGCACTGGGCCAGCGTGGTTGACTAAGATCTAGTCACCCTAACTTAGGGTAGGCTCCGAGCCCCTCAGTGGGGACGTATAGTGAGCTGGTGATGATGATAAAAACGAGATAATTAGTATTTCACGCTGGATATCAACTGTCTCTTTAGTGTAGACTTAGTATGAGAAAGATGCACTAAGAGAGATCCTAAGTGATGAGTTAACGTCCATTAGTGCGGCAATTTACTTAGAAGGCGATCGTTCTATTTAAATGAGTTATTTAATAACTAAGCCCTACCATTCCTTGGTAAATAGATTGATAAAATTTACTGCAGTGAAATAAGTTAACTGTACATACTCGTACACTTAACTCATCACTTAATCTATATACTAATATAATAAAGAGTAAACACACACTTCTTTGTTGCCTAAGATGTCAGCAATTACAGCATATTTTTGAATATTTTTTTTTAATAAAAAGCCCTACACTTACGTCACGCTTTAGGCTATATATTTTCACACCATTAAACTTAGGGGGTAAATATTTTAGATAAAAACCCTAATGTGGGAAAGAGACCATAAGTTGCTGCCAACATCAAGGAAGCAAAATTGTTTGTCATCATGTCATGTCATTTTGACATTTGCAATAGATAATTTGCCAAGTGTAGGTAAATATGAAATAAAGTTTTTATAATTTCACGCGGATGAAGCCGCACGGGAACAGCTAGTTTTAAGTATAAAATTCATTCACAATGAGCTAAGTTTGGTACATCATGCAGGAATTAAACTCGAATAGATTGACGTGTTCCCCCTTTTTAAACATCGGGGTAGTTTCATTGATTGTTAAAAGCATCCGACCGTGGTCGGTTCTTCAAATAAACTGCGAATAAAACTAGAGTCGGTGCACTTAAACCTGCTCAGTAATACAGCCATTAGCGGAGCGAAGCCGCAAAGCTAAGGGGGGGCTAAACAATGGCTATTTGTTGACTGCGCCCAAGTTCCATCCCTTTACACATTATGACTCTTACTTCATTTCATAGAGTATTGAAATTACAGACACTTCAGTTATGGGTTTTTAATAAATGTTTTTTTTCTATCCCTTTAAGTGTGTATAAAAGACTTGTTAATTCATGAGATATAATTCTTTTTAAATCGATGGAAGATGATGCCTGACACAAACTCATTTCAGTTAATGAAATAATGTTTAATAGGTCCGGATCTAGTAGAAATCTAGAGCTAAACGTGAGATATGGTAATCACATTCAATGTCAATAATTCTAAATCAAGTTATTCTACTTTATTTTATTTAACATACAGCGGTAAATTGTAATTTTTTAAACACTATGAACATTATAAAAATTAATTGTTTGATAGACTGAGTTTTTTATTAGTTATTTATTAAGTCTGCATAAAAAGCTCTGCAGGTGTTATTGAAACAATAAGGAAGATTGTAAAAACAGAACAAAGGATATCTCTGCAATTCAGTTCTCTGTGGCATTCGTTCATTCAACACCGGCGTTGCAGATATCAAAACAATACGTACGACTGAAAACGTTGCGTGCAATTATTTTACATTAAAGTACTCTATTGTACACTGTATTTCTATTCAATATAAGAAAATAATTGATTAAAATGTCTAAGGTGTATCTGTTTTACGCTTTTTTTACTGATAAATCCGAAAAATAACGGCTTTTCTACACCATTAGTAAATAACTAGTCATTACTAATAACTAAACGACCATTCTCAGACACATACTTGCTGTATTATCTATACTAACATAATAAAGCGTATACACACACTTCTTTGTTGCCTAATGTGTCAGCAATTAAAACATATTTTTGAATAATTCTTTTTAAAATAAAAGTCCTACACTTACGTCAGGCTTTAGGCTATACATTTTCACGCCATTAAACTAGGGGGTAAATATTTTGAATAAAAACCCTAATGTGGGAAAGAGACCATAAGTTGCTGCCAACATCAAGGAAACAAGATTGCCATGATTTGTCATCATGTCATGTCATTTTGACATTTGCAATTGATAATTTGACAAATGTAGGTAAACAATGAAATATTTTTTCTATAATTTCACGCGGATCATTGAATTTATTATTATACTTATTTGAAAGAGTATTTTATAATTAAAGGTAAATTACATTCTTTTTATTTTTAAACTTTTAACGACAGGTTACAAAATTAAAGACTTATTGTGACTAAATTCTTTCTTGTAAGAAGTTGCATATGTGTTTAGCGTATATCGAAAAAAGCGTAGCTATATCAAAAGAGGTAACGAGAGAAGACAATAGAGTTGCCGTATTGTTGTCCGGTGTATTTGTGATAAAGAGTTATATTGGATCATTCATTTTACAGCAAGGATCCGTAGCTTAACACAAGGAGTTATTGTTAAGTTTTATTCCCTCGATATTTACTAATGTAATTAATACAGAGTTATGTTCGAGTTGTGAGTTTTAATGGTAGGGGATTTTTGTCGGACCTGTATTTTTTTATATAATACAATAAGGTGGCAAACGAGCTAGCGGCCACCTAAATCCGCCGAAATGGCGAAGTGACCGCTGCCCATAGACATCCGCAATTGCAGATGCGTTGCCTACCCTAAATCGACGGAGGAGGAGACGCACATAAAGAGGATATTTCCCCTTCCTATGCGTCTCCTCCACGCTCAAATCCACTTTCGCATCCAATCCTTTCCTTATAAGAAAAGGGTGTAACGGGAAAGGGACTAAAGTTGGGCCTCTGGCACCACACTCATCAGACGAATCGCGGAATTGATTCCACTTCACGCCTGTCTTCTGTGTGGTCGTGGTATTGCACCGGGCGAGCTGACCCATTCGTGCTAAGATGTGAAAGCGGGCTCTACCACAGTTAAAACTGTATTGACGAGAATCGTGATATAGGAGTAGGAAATAAATCCCTATATCAAATAAATAACAGCTGTCAAAATATTTGCAGCAAATTTATTCTCTATTTTCAAAGAGAATGGGGAGAGGGATTTTTGGTTTCTTCTCTTATTTGTCTACAACTAATTGCAAACATAGTGATAGTAAAACAATTTTTTAATTTTATTTTGTCGTAAAACATCCTGGAATCTCTCATCCTGCCCTTGTCCTTACGGAGGGTCGGTACAGTACGTGCTGCTCTTCCATACATCTCTATCAGCCGCTATCTCTGAATTTACTTTATTCTTACGCATATCCTCTTTCACATATTTCATCCATACTTCCTTCGGTCTTGCTTGAATCTTCAAACGAACAGTTCCACTGTTCAGTGTGCCTTAATTTGAATATTATTTTCATTCGATTTCTACATCAATGTCAATAAAAAGCTTAGTAAGATGCTTTCAAAGCAAATAGAATGGCAATGCAAAATGCTGAATGTCGCAAACCTTTTATCTAAATTGACACACACTTAGCATAATGTTGAGGGGTTCACATAATGGTTTTTCTTTTTAAAGCAGGATACTATCCTGAAATCGAATGAAATTTCAATCAGTTCGACTATTGGGAACGTCTATAGCAAAGTTAGTAAGTATTTGTAGTGTCCATCCAAAGCAATTTATTTATATCTAATTTTTTTTAATTAATTAAGAAGAACTAAATCTTATTTAAATGAGATTAAAAAATTCTTACGTCTTAAGTATTTTTAAAATTTCTATTTAATCAACTACGAAAACAATAAGATTCGAAATCAAGTAACAACTAAACTATCACACAATTGTTGTGCGATGGTCGATTGTTTCGCAGCCCATTCAACTGTTTAGTTGCACAACTAAAAATCGAGTAGTGTACCTCCATATAAGCTCATAGGAATTAAAGCGAGACTAAACAGTTGTGCGATAGTTTAGTCAATGGTGTGCGCGCTCTTACATTTGATTGGAATCACAAATAATATGGTATAAAGTCTGTTTCCGCCGCGCCGCAGGCATCGTTCAAACTTGTGACAGTTGTCTGAATCGATAAGCCGTTCCCGAAGGAATAACATTACCTACGTATCAAAATTACAAATTCAAATTTTACAACTTGATATGTATTAAGATTGGTTAATCTTTGCTTTAAAATAGACATACCGGGGCTTACTATAAAAAACTTACAAAGCGTTTCAAATACATTTATGTTAAACATAGTACTTATGTATATAAACTTTTTCAGGGGTAAAAAATACACACGTCCCCAAAAATTTTGCTAAATGTATTCGAATCAATAAGATTTATATGGTAAGGCCCATAAAGATTATTTTTAAGACAACACAAGTACAGTAAGACTGAATGTAAGAACATTACAGAGAATTTCGACTGTGACTATATAAATGTGGGATGATTTAGTTTTTTTTTTAAGCTTTGTTCTGATTACTCTTTGGTTATGTCATCTGTCAGTGGAGATGTCAATTGAAAGATATGAAGACAAGATGTCTGCTTGTTATAATTACTGAAAACTAAAATTAAAAGATTATACTGAAAAATCGAGTGATTCCACTTATTTGCAACCATCCCACATATATTACTAGCTGTTGCTCGCGACTTCGCCCGCGTGAAATTAAAATAAACAGCTTATGTTATTGCCAGATAACGTAGCTTTTTAATGGTGAAAGAATTTTTTAAATCGGCCTAGTAGTTTTTGAGTTATTTCAATACATACAAAAATACAAATCTTTCCTCTTTATAATATTAGTATAGATTATCCCTCTAGATGTGTAGCCACAGTTAGATTCAGATATACACTAACTTTAAACTGTCCACGAGGTTGTGGAAATAAATTTTGCAATGAACTAAAAGCTTACCAGCAATAACACACGTTGCTCGGATGTAAGGAGATTGTAAGTGATAAAATATGAAATTGTTTTCTTTAATATGTTTTTATTATATTTAACTTTTTTCACGTTTTACTTATATGATTTCTCTTTAGAACTATGTTAAAATCTTTTTTTACTAATTATTATCTATACTAATATAATAAAGCGTAAACACACACTTCTTTGTTGCCTAAGATGTCAGCAATTACAACATATATTTGAATAATTCTTTTTTGAATAAAAAGCCCTACACTTACGTCACGCTTTAGGCTATATATTTTCACGCTATTTACATAGGGGGTTAATAAATTAGATAAAAATCCTAATGTGGGAAAGAGACCATAAGTTGCTGCCAACATCAAGGAAGCAAGATTGTCAATGTCAAAGACCTTAGTTGTCATTTGTCCATTTAAGTTTTGACATTTGACAAATGTAAACAATAAAGTTTTAATAATTTCATGCGGATGAAGCCGCAAGGGGACAGCTAGTAAATGCTAAAATTGGTTGTTTGTATGATAGTTGGCATAGATGTAGAACATAATCTGAAAGAACACATAGGTAAAAAATTAAAAACAAACAACTTGACAGAATAACGCATAATGTTATATTATGATTGTTATATTTGTTTTGATTCTCGATAACCAGGTATATTAAATGGTAAGGGAAGTGACGGGGGTGAACTAAACCGCGCGGGACACTTTGTTATAACTTATGACAGTTGAATCGATAAACAGAACTGTCCAGTCCCGCAGGATATCTCACAAACGGTTTGTTGAGTTTTATCTGTATTTATGATATAAATAAGAAAACTGCATTTCATGAAGTAGTGTATATTACGCCTATATGATGTAAAGAAGCGAAACTGATAAGTTCAAGTAGTAAACAATAGTATATTTTTATTCTAGAAAATTCAATTGACGTCAGACTTTTTAGTTGTTTGTTGTCTTTGTTTTTTGACAGACTTCCCAAAAGAAGGAGGTATTCAAGTCGTCTGTTTGATTTTTTTTTATTGCAATGTTTTGTTTTTAATAATGTATTTTGTTTGGAAGTCGGTTTTGTTTTTATATTAAAAATTTTTTAAGGGAATGAACCGGAGGGAATCTTCGATATTCAAGACCCACGCTTTTAATTAAAGGCTAGCTGTTGCTTGCGACTTCGCTCGCGTGAAATTAATAAAAAATATAGCCTATGTTACTCACTGATTACGTAGCTATTTATTGGTGAAAGAATTTTTGAAATCGCCCCAGTAGTTTTTGAGTTACTTCAATACATACAAAAATATAAAAATACTAATCTTTCCTCTTTATAACATTAGTATAGATATAGATTATTTCAATTCGAATTTACTTTAAATATTTAGGTAATGTCAAATCAATTATTTTCAATAATCTACGTTATCTCGCTGAGCCTCTGGTGAATTTTTAATTCAACAACTTGATAATCAAATCCTCAAACTTAGATTGAGTTTTCGTGTCCGTCGACCGCTCATTGTCTGAGAATTTCGAACAATTATGTGTTTATTCCATTTAATCAAGTTTGCTGTATATTTTTAGATAATGAAATTAAAGTCTATAAAATTTAAATCAGTCGGGTAAATGTATCATCAACTTCAACTTGCCCTTATCCCTAACGGAGGGTCGGCACAGTATGTGCTACTCTTCCATACATTTCTATCAGCCGTCATATCTGAATCCACTCCCTTCTTAAGCATATCCTCTTTCACACAATCCATCCATACTTTCTTCGGTCTTCCTCTTCCTTTGTAGCCATCCACATTCATTCTTAACACTTTAAATATGTAAAACGTATAAACGGGTAAATGTATAAATCTTAACTTAGCATCAGGAAGTTAACTTGGAATGTTACTTTTAGAAATAAATCTAGATTTTTTTAACAAAAACAAATAGTATAGAGAAAACAAATAAGATTTTGTGACGTCACGATGCTAACACTTTCCCGAAAACGAATTTAAAAAATTACTAATCCGCAAAAAATAGATTGAATGCAAACGAGAAAATTAAACCAAACTTAAGTACAAATATAGATGTCATATCGACAGATTCTCGGATAAAAGGAATATCCCGCTGTGTCGGAACTCTTCCCTCCCGCGAGCAACATTCACCCGCCCAAGCCCGCAGGGACGGAGGTAAAACTTTTGACAGCTGAAACTAAATGAACTGCCAGCAACAGCCCTCGGGAGACGTGCAACGCCAATCATACAATTAATTAATACAATTACGTAATAAACAGTGGTAGAGGCTGCTTTAACATCTTCGCACGAACGGACCGGCTTGCCTGGTCCAATACCACGACCGCACAAAGGACATAAGTGAAGTGGGAACTATTCCGCGTTTAGTCTGATGAGTGTGCGTGCTGGAGGCCAAATTTAATCCTCTTCCCCTTTTCTTCTTTTGGTAAAGAAATTTCCTCTTTCTGTGCGTCCCATTCCCCATGCAAATGCGGATGTCTATGGTCAGCGGTTGCTACACTACTTTGGAAAATTTCGGTGGCCGCTTGCTCGTTTGTGCTGACATTCTAAGGTATTTATAACCTTCACAAAAACTTGTAGAAGATTCGTTTCGATTGTTTTCAAATGTCTCGCATGCAAATTCTTCAAATGTCAACAATATTCTGATTAGAAAGTAATTGATTTATTTTTGTATTGCTTGTCCAACAGCAAGGATAGTTATTGTTAACTCTACAATACATTTCTTCTACTATGTTTATTTCATCCAACTACTTTAATATACATAAAGCACATAGACCATTACTCGACCGATCTCAATTCACTTTAACCGAGGAACGTTTCGATCAAAATAAAAAATTGCTCCCTGAATATTCAAACAAATTTCCGCTTCACAACAAGTGACAAGGTAGCTTGGAAACTCGATTTAACTTAAACGAAAACTTGTTAGAATTTCAATGCTTACAAATCCTTCGATAGTGGCCGGTAAGTACAAACATTTTCTTCAACCGATAATTTTTATGGATACTATGAGATTCAATTATCGAAACATTTTCAACGAGGTAATCATTTTTCATTTAAATTAAGAAGACAGGAATATTGTTGACACTATATCTAAACCTATACTTCTATAGGAATATTATAAGGAGGAAATATTTGTATTTTTGTATGTATTGAAATAACTAAAAAACTAGTGGGCCGATTTAATTCTTACACCATTAAAAAGCTATGTTATCAGTGAGTAACACAGGCTATATTTATCCTATTGTTTTTTAATTTCACGTGGACGAAGTCGCGAGCAACAGCTAGTAATATTATACAAAAAATAGTACATTTCCAAATAGCTTTAAGATGAGTTTTATAAAATAAGTTACTTTCGTTGGGAGAGGTTGGTGTTGAAAGATGACGTTAATAATAAAATAACAACCACTTTACTGTCATCATAAATTGGTTATCAGACAATTATATATTAATTTCTAATTGGAATTAATGTTAATATTATTTTGTGGAAGTAATTTTTTGTACTTAAGATTAAGTTGAATAAAAACAAATTAAGAAAAATAAGAAAGGTAAAAGATAAGTAACGAGATATAACTTGATGAGGCGGAACAAAGTGGCTTGTTTTATAATTTATTATTCATGAACTTAAGAACTTTACAAAGTTGGATTAAGTTTCTGTTGATTATTTTTCGCACAAATTATCTACTCTTGTTTAGTAACATATGCACATATTTAAACTTTGTTACACAGAACGTCGGTGGCTCGGGGGTTTAGCACTTGATTTGTAATCTACAGGTCCTGGATTCGAATCCCGCCATGTACCAATATTTTTAAATTTTCGAATTTCACATGTACATTGACGCGACGTTTTTATAGTGAAGAAAAATATAACGATGCAGCCTGTACATATCCGCAAATGAATTCGAAATGATGTTCATATAAACAAGTAAGTTAATGAATTTGTATGTGACAAAGGTAGAGGAAGTCCTTAGAAAGTATGGACAGATTATGTGAAAGAGGATATGCGTAAAAAGGGAGTGAATTCAGATATGACGGGTGATAGGGATGGTATGGAAGAGTAAATACTGTGCCGATATACGTAGGGAAAAGTTCAGGCTCAAGATGACGCCTGCAAAGTAAAATGGGTAAGGAGTCATCATCACCAGCTTACTATACGTCCCCACTGAGGGGCTCGGAGCCTACCCTAAGTAAGGATGACTAGGCCATAGTCAACCACGCTGG
>LD689021.1:2532759-2544418 GCA_003118335.3 Papilio memnon
GAGCACAAGTTCTGTTGAATCTAAGTGGATAATTGGATGTTCCGCATCTCAAGATTGTTGGCAACTTCGTCGAAACTTGAGGATACAGGGGGATAGGTAATTATGAAACTTGTAATTACCTTGAAAATTATTGTTAGAGTTTGAGATTGAAATACGTGATTCTAACACGACGTAAATGTTAGAAAAGCTTTCGCTATTTGAACCAGCAGTGTATTCATGATGAAGGGCAACTTTGTTTAGAAGTATCAAAGACTTTTTACATCAGTCATCACCAGCTCACTATACGTCCCCACCGAGGGGCTCGGAGCCTACCCTAAGTTAGGGTGACTAGGCCTTAGTCAACCACGCTGGCCAAGTGCGGGTTGGTTGACTTCCCACATATCTTTAAATTTCATCGCCGATATGTGCAAGTTGCATCACGATGTTTTCCTTCACCGTAAGAACGTCGGGTAAATTATGTACATGTGAAAATACGAAAAATCGAAAATCACATTGGTACATGGCGGCATTCGAAACCAAGATCTGTAGATTACAAGTCAAGTGCTTAAACTACTGAGCCACCGACGCTCCATATTACATCAGTATGCAACAGCAAAACTTTCAACGTGTTTATACAAAATTAATGTCATTAGTACAACGTACCGTCGAGTAGTTGAACTATTGAATCGTTCGGGAATAACCGCGTTTGGATATTTTCTCGATTACATCGCCTACGTGGCGTAGCTCCTATACTACGTCGCTACGATTTATCCGCGTAGCACAGTGCTACGTTATACCTATTTCTTCTTTAATTCAAGTTTGTTTAATTATTGTCAATTTTATTCCATAACATCACCACTGTCTAAATAATGTACATTTCGATTCATCATCAACTTGCCCATATCCCTTACGGAGGGTCGGCACATTATGTGCTACTCTTCCATACATTTCTATCAGACATATCTGACTCCACTCCCTTCTTAAGCATATCCTCTTTCACACAATCCATCCATACTTTCTTCGGTCTTCCTCTTTGTAGCCATCCACATTCATTCTTAACACTTTCAGGTTTATGTCCCCATCGTCTCGTCGCATAATGTACATTTCGACTGAAAAAGACAAAAAGCGAAAATTGAATACAAATATTTAAAAAGCTGTAAAGGAATACCGATGTAATCGCACGACTGAACATTTCATTATAGAAATGCCAGGACTACTTCGTGACGCTTTTGTTACACTTTCTTTTGTCGTCGGCTGATTTAAGAGAAATATTTTCAGTATTCGATTCGCAATTATTAACTGAATTTTAATGACTGTAATTAAAAAAAAAACTCTGTATTATTCAGCTTATATACTAGTTGATTATCTATACTAATACTCGTATAATAAAGCGTAAGCACACACTTCTTTGTTGCCCAAGATGTCAGCAATTACAGCATATTTTTGAATATTTTTTTTTAATAAAAAGCCCTACACTTACGTCACGCTTTAGGCTATGTATTTTCACGCCATTAAACTTAGGGGGTAAATATTTTGTATAAAAACCGTAATGTGGGAAAGAGACCGTAAGTTGCTGCCAACATCAAGGAAGCAAGATTGCCATGGTTTGTCATCACGTCATGTAATATTGACATTTGCAATTGAGAATTTGACAAATGTGAACAATAAAATAAAGTTTTTATAATTGCACGCGGATGAAGCCGCATGGGAACAGCTGGTTAAATATCCATTTATTCTTTGACAATACAGATAGATTCAAAAAGGACTCGTAATACTGTCAACGTACTGTCTCGATTTTTAATTAGGAAATATCAAACCAATAGCAAACAATGACAAGAACAACAGCGAAGGAATATTAAAAAAGCGATCATAAGCGACAACAAAAGCTATTGAATCTCATTACAAAGAGCAGTGAAGTACATATTGTATAGTTTATTTTGTCATTTTTCCATGTACAAGAACTGTCAGAGATACAAATACCTATAGGATCTGTACCATGTCGGAGTCAATTTGTTTTGAACGGTGTGAAACAAATTTAAAGTTTGACGTAGGTTTCTGTTATGTGACGTCATCATCATCACCAGCTCACTATACGTCCCCGCCGAGGAGCTCGGAGCCTACCATAAAGTACGTCACTGTTTTGTGACGTAGTAAGATGCAATAATTTTTAACTACAACAGTTGTGAAATAATTCTAATTAATTTGTACTAATGATAAAATACTACTCTTTGGAAATATAATGTTCGTAAGATACGGGTTTCTTACTACGATTGGGTTGTTTTAGCTCCCGATATTTCGGCACAGTTGCATGCGCCATGTTCACGGGCTGACTGAAGTGATGCGGTAGTGTGAAAAAAAAAAAAAAAAGTTACACGAAGCCATATCGGTCTACTTATCTCCTGATACGGCGACCACTACTATTATTGTCCTTGTTATCACTACACTGTAAGTCCACACTAGATGTTTTCTGTCGACAAACTACACTCACGGTATCCACACTTGTGCGCTTACTTGAGCTTTACTCTTTGGAGACCAATTTAAATTTACTGATATTATAAATGCGAAAGTTTAGATGGAAGGATGTTTGTTAGAGTTTGTAGCCTAAACTGCTGAACCGATCTCGATGAAATTTGACATAGATGTAGAGGATAGTCTGGAACATATAGGCAACTTACTTTTTTTAATTCTACGCTGAAGGAGTCATGGGCGAAAGCTAGTTATGAATTGTGTTTGTAGTTCTTTTTTTAATTACTTTCTGTATCTAACTAGCTTTCGCCCGCGACTCCATCCGCGTGGAATTAAAAAAAGAACAAAATTGAGTAGCCTATGTGTTCTTCCAGACTATCCTCCACGTCTATACCAAATTTCATCGAAATCCGTTTACCCGTTTAGGCTACAAACTCCAACAAACATCCATCCATCCATCGCGTCGAACGGAATAAATAGTATCCTATGTCCGTCTTCTGGCTCTAAGCGACCTCCTCACCAATTTTCAGCCATATCGGTAAAGACGTTCCTGAGTTATAAATAGTGTAACTAACACGACTTTCTTTTATATATATAGATTTAATAAAAGTCGTTTAGTAGAAATAGTATTACACTTTGTAGATATAATCCGAAATTCTCTCTGAATACCGCTAGTTAGAGAGTTCATTAGCAGTATTGTTGGTAGCATGCGTGTCATACGTAACATGTTTCATTCACTTTGATGAATATATTATACTAGCTGTTGCTCGCGACTTCGCCCTCGAGAAATTAAAGAAATAGTAAAAATATAGTCTATGTTACTCAGTGATGACATAGCTTTTTAATGGTGTATGAATTTTTGAAATCGATCAAGTACTTTTTGAGTTATTTCAATACATACAAAAATACAAATCTTTCCTCTTTATAATATTAGTATAGATATAGATATAGTAATAGTATAGATAATTCTAGGTAAGAATACAGATTCTGTCTGAAATATACAAAAATATGATATTACTAACTCCTCGACTCGTCTTGGTATAAATATTAAAGTCAAAAATAGTAAAAACTACACATTTAAGGTTTACAAAATTTAATCTAGATTAGTTTAGTTGTTTCAGAATTAGTTTATAATTCATACGAAATGAAAAATTAAACTTGCACTAGTTAATACAAACTTTTAGAACATATCGAAGTCTCAAGTTATAATTTGAGAGAATACTTGATCGTACTTGAGTTTCGAAGGAAAACTCTAAAATAGAATTTAAAACAGTATTTGTAGTTACTCAGTATTAGACTTTGAAAGCCTTTTCTTGTTAACTTAAGTTTAATTATATATCTATACTTATCTATACTAATATAATAAAGCGTAAACACACACTTCTTTGTTGCCTAAGATGTCAGCAATTACAGCATATTTTTGAATAGTTCGTTTTTAAATAAAAAGTTCTACACTTACGTGGTGACGTAAAGGGTGCTTTAGGCTATATATTTTCACGCCATTATACTTAGGGGGGAAATATTTTGGATAAAACCCTAATGTGGGAAAGAGACCATAAGTTGCTGCCAACATCAAGGGATGTCGTCGGAAGATTGTCATGGTTTGTCATCATGTCATGTCATTTTGACATTTGCAATTGATAATTTGACAAATGTAAACAATAAAATTAGATATTTTTATGCGGATGAAGCCACACGGGAACAGTTAGTTTTTAATATAGATTTTCTTAAAATATACTAAAACCACGTTTAGTACTCCTTAGTACATAAACCTCGTGTATTGGTATATAGAAGTTATTACAGACTTGTATTACGCTGCTGAAACTTATTTTAATCCACTTTTCCAATATTAACTGTAGAAATACAACGTTGCAGGTAAAGTTAAGCCTTTAATGCTATTAGCCGATGCTTTGACTCCGCTGCGGATTTGAAATGTTTTAGAGGAGGTTGCCACTGTCCATGTTGTTATAAAAAATCTTAGCACAGAAAACATGTCGTCTAATTGAAATTTCAATTTTATTTCTAACTAGCTGTTGCCCGCGACTTCGTCCACGCAATATTAAGATAAAAAGTAGCGTATAATATGCCCGTCTATGTCAGCTACCCTTCAATAAAAGTCCGGTCGAAATCGGCATAGCAGTTTCGGAGATTACCTGGAACAAACGCGACTAGCGGACAGACGGACAGACAAACAAATGTTAAACGGGATTTTTCGTTATCAGCAACGCAAAAACATCATCTTCCCGAAATCTGGAATTTTTCTTTTGATATTACAAACAGACACTCCAATTTTATTTTATGTATAGAAGATATAGATATAGATAGATGTAGATTCCAAATTAATTATTTTTGTCTTTTATCGATTTAGTATTCAAAACTGTTTTGTTGTCAAGATAATAGTAAATCTGGAAAATGCTTTAGGCCGGTTAAACAAACATTAAAATTTGCGATTCAAGTCGTGCTTCAAATTTCATTAATATGTATGAGCAACGGGCTTGCAACCCGTCTCACCGTCATTAGCATGCTGTGAGTTTATTACTACAAAATATATAAAAATCCAATTGAAAAGTTAAAGTTATTGGTCTTACACTCCCGGTATAACCTGAGAAAGGTAGGTAGAGATTAAATTTATTGATTATCTATTCTTTTCAAACAGAATGAAACAAGAATATATTTCTATACATTGGTATAGAAAATGGAAACTCACGATTGATAGTTGCACTAAACTTCAACGAACATTCCGACTACGTAACATAATATAATGTGGAATGCATCCCACAATGTTGCACTAATGAACCTTCTAACGAACAGCATTCAGCCGCAACTGAATTCAACGTCTATTAAATGTTAATGTTGGAACCTAGATGTAAGACAGGCTAACGTCAACTTCTCTTCTGAAAACTTAGTTAACAAAATGTTTCAGTATTCGAAATCGTATCTAATAATATAGTTTTTCAAATTTATCAAGCCGTTTATCTATAGGAGGCCACAATTAAATAAAGTTATCAACTTTTACTGATTCAAATGTCAGGCTCGAAGGACCATTATACAATTTTACGTTTCTCATTTGAATTAAAAGTAACAATAAACAACACTTGTCAGTGCTGACACGAGATATTGTTTTCCAACATAGTCTGGAAAAACACATAGGCTACTAGTTATTTTTTTTAATACCGCGCGAACAGAATCGCGGCCCACAGCTGGTAACGTATAAAAACTAGTTGAATATACAATTGGGCAAAAATTAAAGCTTGTGTGACGTAAATTTCTTCTACATATCCAATTATTGTGTACATATGTTTACATAAGCACAAATGACGCAAAGCTTATATAATTAATGCCGCATAATACAAATGGATAATTAAATAAACGACAATGATAAATTGCATCTCACGTGACAATAACAAATGAACCGCTTGACAATGTATTAATCAGTCTATGAAAGTTGGCTTATGTAAACTTCATTAAGGACTCATACAAATTTAGAGTATTAGGTTGAGATACTCGTAATATTAGAATAGTTTTTTTCCATCTAACATTTGTGTAAACCGTACCCCTTATTTCTATGCTCTTTAGATTTGTAATGAGATTTTAAATGTACTATGCAATAGCTTGAACGTAATAATATTTTGGGGTTAATAAATGCGTGATAATTAAATGGTTGGTATTGGAGAAAAGCGATTTATAATAAACTTTTGAGGTCTTGTATTCCATGAGTATTAGTAAGTTTAGATATGTCATCATTAGGGGAAAATATTTTGTTGAATATTTATAAAACAATAGTCAGTAATGGAGCAAGAGTTTTGAAGCTTGTATTATCTTAGTGGGCGAATCTCATACGTATTCATGGAGCGCCTGCAGGATGTGAATCGCAAATTTTTTGTCGCTCGTTTAGCTTCAGCTTAGTTGACATTTTTAAATATTAACGCCTGCTGAAAAATTCATGCAAAGTTTTCGAAATAAATTCACAGTTGTTCACTAGAAGTTGCTATTTAATTATTAAGAGATCATTTTATTAGCATTTAGGATTACTTTTTTGTTTGACTATAGTTAAGTTTAGAATTATATACCTACTAAGGGAGAGATAAAAGCGTGTCTACATTATAGAGTTTGTATGGGAAACATTCGATTTAACAGTGATAATGACTCAGCTGTAACATTACTGTACGCAATTAGGTTCAAGAGACGTAAATAATGATGGAAAATAATCATTTTTATTTTAAGAATTCATTGCTATTAAAAAAAAGGTAAATTGTTATAGTAATTTAATAACGCTTTAAGCATTGTCGGTATGAAAAATTTATATTCATTTTTAAAAACCATTTTTAATTGCACAAAGGTTATTCTGGCTTGTCTTCTTAACCTAATTAACATGCATTACGTATATATACTTAAGTGAGTTAATTAGGTTAAGTTAAATTGTATAAAAACAAGCACGAACTTACATTTAAGGCAACCGAGGTATGTAATCAAAACGAACCGCGTGGCTTCTAAAGAAAATCTAACGAAAGCGTTTTCTTGGAAAATATTTCTTCGCCCTGAAAATGGCCAATGAAACCTTATCAAAGCTATACTTTAGGAAACGGCTGTAAAAATAACAGTTTTATTTGATGCAATTTATTTTCTACATTTTGAACAAATAATTGTAAATTTAAGTTAAATTTAGTGTAATATAATGCTGAACATTTTATTTTATTATCAAAATACATCGCATATTGCAGATCAGACGATTTAGTTTTTTTATAATTGTATTTTGTTGCTTCACTAGGATACGAAATAAAATATGTATTTATAGTAATAGAAATAACAGATAAGAATATTTATAATTTCTACCGCGTATAGAATTTTCTAAAGAAAATTTAACTTCAAGGAAACTTAAAACAATCTGTAAGAAGCGATGTTTCTTATTAAACTATTCCCTTACCTTGTACAAAGCTTGACTTGAGTTTAATTTCTAAAGAATTAATTACTATCGAAATAAAATAGTCTATACTAATATAATAAAGCGTAAACACACACTTCTTTGTTGGCTAAGATGTCTGCAATTATAGCGTATTTTTGAATAATTATTTTATTAATAAAAAGCCCTACACTTACGTCACGCTTTAGGCTGTATATTTTCACGCCATTAAACTTAAGGGGTAAATATTTTGGATAAATGTGGGAAAGAGACCATAAGTTGCTGCCAACATCAATGATGCAAGATTGCAATGCTTTGTCATCATGTCATGTCATTTTGACATTTGCAATTGATAATTTGACAAATGTAGGTAAACAATGAAATAAAGTTTTATAATTTCACGCGGATGAAGCCGCATGGGAACAGCTAGTTTTGTATAATAATAAAAATAACGAAACTAACTTGTAGTACTTTAGTTATATTTATTAAATATGTGAAGATTGTTTATCCCGAGAAATAAAATACTTAAATAGTCCAAATAACCTAAAACATATATAAACTTGTAATATTGTAAGCAATTGAGGTTCAACGATTCTCCCTTGTGGTACACCTCGACATTTTTACCGCCTACGTATCCTAAAGACTTAAGTTACCGCATTAAGCTGTACTTACCATGCAGGACTACGAGACACATGAATATTTATAACTAAACAGACTCGCAAATACAAAGGCAGCGTGTTTAAAGGGTCTAGTAAACGCATTCTTATTTACATAAATTTCAAAGAATATAGGCCTATGCGGTGTGCTAGGATAGTGTGGTTGCACATACCAAATAATTTGTGTACTAAACAAGTGTAAAAATAATCAGAAAGACGTGATTAAGTCTGTGTTTTCGTAAAACAGATACAAACAAAAATTATTCATGCGGTCTTTATTTCAAATGTATTAAATTCAAGTTAATACCTAATACACTCATATCACAATCTATACTAATAATATAAAGAGGAAAGATTTGGATTTTTGTATGTATTGAAATAACTCGAAAACTACTGGACCGATTATAAAAATTCTTTCAACGTTAAAAAGCTACGTTAATGGGTTATAGGTTATATACATGAGAGTTAGAGGAAGTTTGAGAGTAGCCCCAGTGGTGGAGAAAATAAGGAGTAAAAGGTTAGCGTGGTATGGGCATGTTATGAGAAGGGATGAATCGCATGTAACAAGAAGGACGTTAGTTATGAATGCGGAGGTACACCGGTAGAGGGAGACCTAGAGAGAGATGGATGGATTGCGTGAAAGGTGACATCATCAAGAAGGGAGTGATGACTGAGATGACGGATGACAGAGTTATTTGGAGGACGAAAACCCGGTTCGCCGACCCTACGGGAGTATGATGAGAAGGAGATGATGATTAAAAAGCTACGTTATCAGTGAGTAACATAAGTGATGTTTTTATTTTAATTTATAATCGCTAGTAGAAAATAATTTAGTTTCATAAAATCAATAGAATAAACAAATGCGTGTTAAATTTCATGTAAGTTTATCTAAGGTACTTCATAAATACCCGGTTACAAAGAAGTAATAATATCGTAGAAACCACATACTAACATTTTCTACAAAGTGTTGAATTTCACAATAGCCTTAAGTTAAAGTCAAATAAAAATTAAATTCTAAATCATCATCATCACCATCACCAGCTCACTATACGTCCCCACCGAGGGGCTCCTAACTTAGGGTGACTAGGCCATAGTCAACCACGCTGGCCAAGTGCGGGTTGATTGACTTCACACATATCTTTGAATTTCTTCTCCGATATGTGCAGGTTGCATCACGGTGTTTTCCTTCACCGTAAGAACGTCGGGTAAATTATGTACATGTGAAATTCGAAAAATCGAAAAATCACATTGGTACATGGCGGGATTAGAACTCAAGACCTGTAGATGTACAAGTCAAATGCTTAAACCCCTGAGCCACCGACGCTCAAATTCTAAATAATATCTCATTATTACATTAATATTTTCATACTTATTTAGTGACATTTCGTAAATTCTCTTCACAAATACTATATTGCGAAAGCATTTTGACCTGAAATTGTAGTCAATAGCGGTCCCATTAATGTAACAGTTCCTTTAGAAAAGGCATTGCTAAGACTTCACTATCTATTTTCTGACTGGCAGAGCGTTTACAAAGAAAACGCTTACTCAGGGCTTCCCTTTTGTGGGCTCCATTAAACATGTTATTCAATCTATCATAATTAAAGATGTTTACGATGTACATGTCTTTAAGTGTTATATTTGAAATTAATGGCGTTTATTTTTCCTAGGTTTACGCATGTTCTTGAATTAAACAACACACAGCTAACAGAGGTCATTATAATAGACTTTGTTTTATAAGATTTACTAGCTGTCGCCCGCGACTCCATTCGCGTGGAATTAAAAAAACAAAATTGACTACGAGTTCTACCAGACTATTCACTACATATGCCAAATTTCATTAAGATCCATTCGGCAGTGTATATATTAGTAAGATTGTTATTATTTTATTATACTAGCTGTCCCCCGTAACTTCAAACGCAATGAATAAAAAAACAGAGGAGGTAGCCCATGTGTTCTTTAAATTGCGGTGCTTTAATAAGGCTGACGAAGCTTTCTACCTTTCTACAAAAAAAACATATACAATAACACCTAATTATGGTAGAACGCCTAACAAAGAAAGTATGGATGGTTTGTGTGAAAGAAGATGCTCAAGGGAGTAAATTAAGATATGACGGCTGATAGATGTTCGGAAAAGCAGCACATACTGAGCCGACCCGCAATGTGGACAAGGGAAGGTTGATAATTATATTATAATGTCTTATATATAAAAGAAAGTCGTGTTGGTTACACTATTTATAACTCAAGAAAGGCTTTACCCATATGGCTGAAAATTGGTGAGGAGGTAGCTTAGAGCCAGGAGACGGACATATGATACTATTTATTCCATTAGACAACGATGGATGGATGGATGTTTGTTAGAGTTTGTTGCCCAAATGGCTGAACGGATCTCGATGAAATTTGACATATATGTAGAGGATAGTCTGGAAGAACACATAGGCTACTCGCTTTTGTTTTGTTTTATTCCACGCGGACGGAGTCGCGGGCGAAAACTAGTATATTATAACGCCTAATTTAATCAGTTCGAAATTAATTAATATTTAACAATGAATTAATACCAAAAACAAAGGAATCGACATCAATGACACAATTAATTAACTCCCATACGAGGTTTCTGTTACTATTGTTTACGTACGTAATTGAACTGCATAATTAATGTTTCATTCTGAGTTATAATTACAATACACTCATGTTCTGTTATGAATATTTTACATAGTTCAAATTAATTGTAATTAACAATATCATTTTTCGTATCTTTTTAAGCGGGCGATAAACGAAATCTTTGGCCTTTTAAAGAACGGGCACACACCTTTGACTAAACTATCGCACAACTGTTGTGCGCTTGTCGATTGTTTCGCAGCTCATTCAACAGTTTAGTTGCACAACTAAAAATCGAGTAGTCTGCGCACCTACATATAAGCTCATAGGAATCAAAGTGCAACTAAAGAGTTGTGCAATAGACATTCTCAATTGCAGATACGTTGCCAACCTTTAATCGACAAAGAAGACGCACAATAAGATAATATTTTCCCTTCCTTAGTGTCTCCTGTGAACTGGCGACTAAATGTATGGAGTATTTTTTTCAATATTTATTAATTTATGTTGTTGAAATTATCTGCAAAAGCTAGCTGGTAATTACCATAAATGTTAAAAATAAATATTTTTAATTACTAAGCAAAATATGCACCAACACTTTGTGGAAATTAGCGCCGAGCGAATGAATCGGTGCATAATTTATTTTTCATTTTCACCAAGCTCTGGGAATAATCAAAAATGTAACACAATGAAACGTAATTACTTTATTATGGACTAGCTGTTGCTCGCGACTTCGCCCGCGTGAATATAAAAAATATAGCCTATGTTACTCACAGATAAATTACCTTTCTGACGGTGAAAGAATTTTCAAAATCGGCCCAGTAGTTTTTGAGTTATTTCAATACATACAAAAATACAAAAATACAAATCTTTCCTCTTTATAATATTAGTATAGATAAAAGAACGATGTGTTTTCGTGGAAATGATAAACGTCATCTTTCACTTATCCTATCTAATAAAAAATATTGATAAAGCCCTTTTTGGCGTTATAATGACTTACAAATCAAAGAACGCCGACTGCATGAATCAGCATGATTTAGAGCATGCACACCTTTTACTAAACTAT
>LD689021.1:2560570-2576159 GCA_003118335.3 Papilio memnon
TGCCAAATTTCTTCGAGATCCGTTCAGCCGTTTAGGCTACAAACTCTAACAAACATCCATCCATCCATCCAACTATCCATCCATCCATCTAAACTTTCGCATTTATAATATTAGTTTATAATATTAGTTATTAGTTAGATTAGTTAGATTAGATTAGATTAGTTAGATTATGAGTATGCTAGCTTTCGCCCGCGGCTCCGTCTGAGTGGAATTTAAAAAAAGTAAGTAGCCTATATGATCTACCAGACTATCCTCTACATATATGTAAAATTTCACTGAGATCCGTTCAGCAGTTTAGGCTACAAGCTCTAACAAACATCCATCCATCTAAACTTTCGTATTTATAATGTTAGTAAGATAGTCTCATATTGGCTAGTTATCGTCATTATTATTGAGGTCATTATTATTCTTTATCATCAACAATTTTTTTTAATAAATATTGAATTATAATGAAATTCGCAGGTCAGTAACGCACAGAAAATCGAGGACACAACGAAGCTTTAACAAATATCCATTCATTGAACATATCAGTGAAAAAGGTACGTAGGAAACATTTTAAATCTTTGAAAGTATCGTGTAATAAGATTCAAAATTCAAATTTAAATACATGAAGATAAAAAGACTAATATTATAAAGAGGAAAGATTTGTATTTTTGTATGTAATGAATAAACTCAAAAACTACTCGACCTATTGCATTTTTTTTTCTTTTAGAAAGCTACATTATCTGAGTCAAGTTATTTTATTATTTAGATTTTTTTTAATTCCGCACATACAAAGTCGGTAATAATAAAAATTGTTATTAAAGTTTGTCAGTTATTTATTTCAGATAGTAAAATATTGAGGTACAGACGGGAAATAGGATCTTCAAATATTATTATAACGCACCATTTCACAGAGAAAATAGTCACATCAGGCGAAGACGTAAGTCAATATTGATGTTAACAACAAATAAATAGCTTCTTGTTCCTTTGTCCCAATGGTTGTCACCACAGGACCTAAATTTGAGGTGATTGCGCCGTAGACAACCGCGCTGGATGAATAAAAGTTGGTTGATTTCACACATTTTACAGTGGTAGAACCCGCTTTAATATCTTAGCACGAATGGGTCGGCTCGCCCGGTGCAATACCACGACCACACAGAAGACAGGCGTGAAGCGGGAGCAATTCCGCGTACAGTCTGATGGGTGTGGTGCCGGAGGTCCAACATTTTCCCTTTTTCTTCCCACCCTTTTTCTTATAAGAATAGGATGGAAAGGGAACGTGGATTTGACGGTGTAAGAGACGCATAGAAAGGGGAAATATCCTCTTTATATGCGTCTCCTCCTCCGTCGTTTAAGGGTAGGCAACGCATCCGCTATTGCGAATGTCAATGGGCAGCGGTTTCTTCGCTATTTTAGCAGATTTAGGTAACCACTTGCTCGTTTGCCACCTTATAATATAAAAAACACATATCTTTGAATTTCTTCGCCTATATATGCAGGTTCAATCACGATGTTTTTCTTCATTGGAATGTTGGATCCGATCTTGTAATTCAGACTTGCCATAAATTGTGGTAAATTATATTCGTTATACATAATTATTGTGGCCCCAACCTACTTTACCGAAAAGGACAATATGCTAAATGTACTGCGAAAATTTATTACCGCAAATAACAATAAATAATGCCCCTGTTTAGGCAAAGAACTGTTGGGAAAAGTTGTCGGAAATTATCTCTTTAATGTACGTTTTTGTCATCTCCATAAATAAGTGAAATTGTTACAACTTTGTGAATATACCCTGTTTCCACTTATTGCTTTAATTCTTAACAGAACTAAGAGAGTAACTAGTATATTCTATTCGCTCCTATAGTAGGCTAAAGAGTTTGATCAATTTGACGAATAAACTGTCGTTTGAAGTGTAAAAGGTCTTATATAAAATGGTTATCTTTTGTTATTGCAGATAAGTCTAGAATGTACTGCGACAGCTGAACGGCCGCCACGATTCATCTGGGAGAGAGATGGCGTTGTTATATCATCTAATACTGATTCCAGGTAATTTTGTAAAACAAATGTAAGTGTGAAGCGATAATTATGGGTGTATATAGGTTAATACAATTTACTTATACATATTAGTTGGTTATGGGTACTGTCAGTGCTGTCTTTATTTCCTCTTTCGCCTATATTGACTTTTATTTTCTGTCACAATGTTTGTTCTCGTTCGTCTATACTAATATGTAAACACACACTTCTTTGTTGCCTAAGATGTCAGCAATTACAGCATATCATTGAATAATTCTTTTTTTTAATAAAAAGCCCTACACTTACGTCACGCTTTAGGCTATATATTTTCGCGCCAGTAAACTTAGGGAATAAATATTTTGGATAAAAACCCTAATGTGGGAAAAAGACGACCATAAGTTGCTGCCAACATCAAGGAAACAAGATAAATCTGTGTGTCAAACAAGACATCTTATACAACTTAATATTAGATTATGAATAAATAGATAACTTCTTATAGCTTTATTCTTCCATCGATTAAATAACCTCTTCCTTTATCCAATCTAATCCTTGACGTGAATGAAGAGAATTAGATATACGAATGTCTAATGTTAATTCCAGATATATCCTCGGTCAGATGATGTCTTCTACGGGCGTCGGTGTCATTTCTCACTTCAACATATCGCGAGCTCGTGTAGAGGATGGTGGGCTGTTCTCCTGCGTGGCGTATGAAGGTGACTCCAGTACGAGACATGTGGCTAGAGTTGATGTATTCGGTAAGAAATTGCTTATAGTTATATGTAATTCATTCTTGATATTAAAATCCGAGTCCTGTGTTATATCGCAATTTATTTATTTGAATTGAGATTTGTAGAGATGTAATAAGTGAGCCTAAATCACTCTTGTAATCTCTTAAAGCGAGACATGGAACTTGCTTCCACGTTCCTGGCATGCGTATCACTATCCTACAAGTAGATAACCGTGTCTAAAATACTAAACATACATACCCTTAATTTTCTGTTATTTTATAAAAGTAGAAATTGTAACCAAAGAAACGACCAAAAATGTTGTTTTCGTGAAATGAGTGAAGTGGAAAACAGTTTTTCACAGAAAGGACTTAGGTCGGGTCAAATAAAGCCTCTTATGTGGGCGCAGAATAACATTTTGTTTTTATAGGTCCGCCATATATTAGAACGTTGCCGCCCATCAAAGTGCAAAGTGGACAGCCGCTCAAATTACGCTGCCCTTACTACGGCTACCCCATAAGGTAAACGAGCTTTTTTTGTTTTCTCAGCTAATATCTAAGACAAAGAAATGTTGAGATATTCTCTGAGGAGAACAAATACTTTCTAATTCTCACCTATGTGATAAATAAAATGTATTTTAAAAGGTAATTTTGGTATTTCAGTAAACTGGAATGGGAACACAGAGGAAAGAAAATTGTCAACTCAATGTTGCCCCAACATTCGAGATATCGACGCTCTTCAGTTGTTTCGAAAAGTCGAAAGAACGCGAAGAAGAAAAGAAAAAAACGACAGCTCTTTGAACCAGTAGAAGACGGTGTGTTAAGCATACCTCGAGTCACTAAAGAACAGAATGGAGAGATGTACACTTGTATTGTGTACAGTCCGTCAGGGGAAATGGCTAGAAGGTAATAAAGATAATAAAACCATGATATATTCTTCATTAGAATAATCCAATACAAACGTACTACAACGTAACATCTCAAATGTTCTAAGTGTAACTGAGATATGGGCGTCACCAGCCGATGATCACGGCGAGGTCTAGGGAGGAGCACCTACCCTTACTTCTTATTCTATTTATCTAACGGACCAGCTGTCACCCTCTGCCTTCCCCTGGCAACACCCATAGAGATATCATAAAATAGTAAATATATGATTCTTAACTGTAACCAATGAACAAAAATCGTTTTTACCTAACGTACTAGTATGCCGGGAACTTCCTGAGGAAATTTATTCCTATAAAAGGGCAACTATAATTGTAACGGTGGAACTTGCGGTTTAGCAATATCTATCTTGAATCTATATTTGATCATTACTCCCTGATGATGTGTCATTTACCATAGTAAAAAGTGTTTTATCTCGTTCCAGATCATTCGAAGTACAAGTGGTAGAAGCACCAGCGTTAGATGAGCTCCGCGTCGGCACTGGACTGAAGGAAGGTCAGATCGTTCAGATCACCTGCAATATAATCAGTGGAGATCCGCCGATATTCTTCTCATGGCTCAAAGATGGGATGAAGATTCCAGCGAGTTTGAAAGTAGTTGTTTTTAATAATTTGTTTTGTAACGTTGTATTTAGTATGGATTAATTCAGAGATGCAAAATATCGAAACAGTTTTTAAAAAAATCCGTTAAGTACCCAATTACATCACTGGTTTTGATATTTTTTCTTGAACCTTACAATGGATGTAATTCACGTTATAAAAATTAAAATGTAAATAACGATTTGTTTGCACTTGTGAGGTTGTCATCGGTCTATGAAGTTGGTTTTTACGTGTATTTCAGATTAATGAACGTAGTTCAGAATTATTCAGCGTTCTGATCATCAAAAGAGTTTCGCTAGAACACTGCGGTAAATATACTTGTATTGCGACGAATCATGTTGGAAAAGTCAATCAGACAGCAGACCTCTACATAAATGGTAAGTTACTTAAAGTATAATGTTATGTAGCCTGACCAGAAATATAAAAACCATGTTAAAACATTAGAAGGTTATGTAATAAAGAAAACGATTTAAGCAAACCAAACCAGAGTTTTAATAATCCTGGTTAGGTTATAATTAGTTTTTTATGAATGAAATTGTATTTTAGAAAGTGTTATTTTATTGCTAGTTGCACCGAAATGGGTGGAAGAACCCACTAACACGTCGTTATTGTTGGGCCAGCGAGGTGTCATATATTGTAATGCGAATGGATATCCAACGCCTCAAATACATTGGATGAAAAGAGATGGTAAATATAAAGATTACATTTTTAGTATTGTAGGTAAATTTAAATTTATTATGTAGCCCTGTTTTAATTTTCATCTTCAAAATTCCGAGTTTTTACTTTTTAAATTTTACTTTTTAATTAGTTTTTAAAGCCAAATCAAATTGAACAAATCTTACTATTATTATAAAAGCGAAAATTTAGGCGGACCGATGGATGTTGAAGTTTGTAGCCTAAACTGCTGATGCGATCTCAATGAAGGTTGACATAGATGTAGAAGATAATCTGGAAGAACAGAGCCTATTTACTTTTTTTTTTAATTTCGCATAGACGGAGTCGCGGGCGAAAGGTCCACAAATACTCCAGTATAAATAAAAATTTTCGACTTTTCTTACAATGTAATTCTACCTAATAATTTTGAAATTAAATTGATAATGCGGTTACCATTTAAATTACAGCAACTCTTGGTATATGGAGACCAGTACTGGACTTAGCTGGGGGTGGTGTCATTAGTTATCCTAATGGCACACTCATTATAGAAGTGGTATCACTCTCTGATGAAGGAGTGTACGCTTGCAACGTGGAGAATGGTGTTGGAGATGCGTTGAATAAGAATTTATGGATTAGTGTGAATAGTAAGTACATTAAGTATCAACTAAATTTAATCTAAGAGATTATAGAATGTACGAGTAATTTGTTAGAAAAACGTTACACAAGTGTATGGATTTGGAAATTCATTTTATGATGTATCCACACATATGCAATACCAAATAAGTTGGATTGACGATTTTATTTATAAACCTTCATTTATCATACTTGTCTACAGTTTTAATATAAAACATTGATTATAATTAATAAGCATTAAGTTATTTCTAGAGCCGGTGCATTTTGAATCCGTGGGTACGAATCTGACGACTAAACTAGGGCTGCCTGTGACGTTGCCATGTCGACCGCTGGGTGACAGCCCTATACGAGTCAAATGGACTGTAGATGGTAAAGGTGTGGATTTTACAACCTCAAGGTAAGCTTAAAAGCTTTTCCTTAAAGTTTTGATTATTTTTTTTTTTTATAAATAATGCCATCTATTATTTCTAAACGGAACTGTAACCTTCTTAACGACACCGAACGAATTTAAAACAAAACTTTTGCTTCAGTTCCGGTAACTGATAATAGATGGCGCTTTTAACAAAAAAATAATGAGCATTTTAGAAACTAGAATTCCATCTCATGTTTATATTTAAAACGATTAATTTTAATTTTTACTTTCAGAATAACTGTGACTGAAAATGTGAATTTAAATGGAATTAAAAGTACTATAAATATAAACTACGTGGAGAGTAGAGACGGCGGCACTTACGAATGTAGGGCGAGTAACCCCTACGGTGTGGCGACTTATTTGATTCATCTGGATATTTTAGGTAATTAAATGGCAGTATTATTAAGAACAATCTTCTGTTGAATGCTGCATGTTAAATTTAATAGAGATAGAAGCTGACTGATAAAAACAATGATGATATAGAAAGAAAGCTGTACTATAATTTACGCATAGAAATGTCCTTCAACTTTTTATCGTCTCACGTTTCCTTTTATACCTTAATTTATATATCTTCTCTTATATTCTTTTCATGTACCATTATAGTACCTATATTTCACTATTAACTAAAACAATGTATGGTAATTCCAGAGCCACCGACGCCACCGTTAGATTTACAAGTAGACTCAGTGTCCAGTAACTCTGTGAAGCTGTCATGGAGAGATGCGCTGAGTGCGCATGTCCAGTACTACACGCTGCAGTACGGTACCAATGATTACATGCTGTGGGACTCCGGGAAGAGTATTAACATCACCAGGTATTATAGATCTACCAGTATAGTATTGTATGATCTCTGGTATTATGTATTGATTTTCTTTTTGTATTTATGTTTTGAATTAGTGCTTTACAGCGACTAACAAATAATATATTTTAAAGCAAAGTACGCTTATTAGACGGGCGCACACCTTTGACTAAACAATCGTACAACAATTGTATAGTGAGTAACTAAAAATCGAGTAGTGTGCCCACCTCCATATAAGCTCATAGGAATCAAAACGCGACTAAACAGTTGTGCAATAGTTTAGTCAAAGGTGTGTGCGCGACTTCTAAATGTTTTATTATTTTTATCTATTAAAAACCGGAAATTCAAGAACTATTTAAACTGTTCATCAGCGCCATCTCGTACTTAATTTTATTTCAACCTAGGTGAATGATCCTGCAAACTATTCTATATGTTTTTTTTTTAACTTAAACTGTGACAAATCTTATTTTTTTTGAAAGAGTCTAATAAGTAGTATTCTCAGTTTAAATTGCATTTCTTTGTATTTCAGGCAAGAGAATGATATAAGACAAAACATAGAGCTCCGAGACTTACAGCCCGCAGTGGACTATAGAGTCAGGGTAGCATCTGGCAACCAAGTTGACCTCAGCCAGTTCACGCAGGCAGTGCATTTTACTACGATGCAAGAAGGTTGGTTGCTTATCTTTTTAGAGCACGCGTACACTTTTGATTAAACTATCGCACAATTATATAGTCTCGCTTTGATTCCTATGAGCTTATATGGAGGTGCGCACACTACTCCATTTTTAGTTGTGCAAATAAACAGTTGAATTGGATGCGAAATAATCGACAATCTCATAACAGTTGTGCAGTAGTTTAGTTAGATGTGTGCGCCCGCTCTTAGTATTAAAATATTTGACAGTCGAAGACAGCCAAAAATAAACTTAGAAATATAATTTGACTATCTCTACCATTATTTATAATTTAATGGTGTAAGAATTTTTTAAATCGGTCCAGTAGTTTTTGAGTTATTCCAATACAAAAATACAAATCTTTCCTCTTTAAAATATTTTTATAGATAATGAGCGGATCAAATGTAAATTAGATTGTTATTTTATATACATGATTGCCGAATGTTTTGATTTCATTGATTGTACTATGTGCATTTTATTGTGAATATTCTTCCAGCACCATCTTCAAGTCCATTGAGCGTACAAGTCCAGTCAACCGAGAACCCAGGCGAGCTGGTGGTGTGGTGGCTGCCGCCGCCTCGTGAGACGCATCGCGGCCCGCTGCAGGGATACCACGTGAAAGCCGTGCCGAGGATAAGCGGCGAATCAGGTATCATTGCCTTGCGATAGATGGCGTTGATCTAATTGTACTATGGTATGTTCGAGATACAAAAGATGGCGCTGTTATACATAATTATTTTGATCATTAATAGAAAATGGATGCCGCAATTTACTCCAATGTTAATGCTGTTGACTACATTTTATAATTTCTTTACTTTCAAGGTCCAAACGATACTCATACAAAAATGGTAAAAGTATCTCCGCGGAATGGGAAACAAGAGACTGTATTAAGTGGACTATTAAAAAATACCAGGTATTGTTATTTATTACTTTATATTGATTTATTCGTCCATATATATTTAAAGGTCAGAGTTCTATTAAGTCTGTGATAAACTTTTTAATTTTTAAGATATATTATTATGTATTATATATTATGTATGTTTTTAATTACTTTAAAACCTATACAAAGGCTGCTATGTAAAGATATCGGACGTTCCGTTGTGACGACTAGAAATGTACTGAGCGACTGAGCTCCTCAGCGATTGACTGAGTACGACTGACTACAACCAAGAACGACTGACGACTGACAGAATGACAGAATTTGAGCTGCGCCACTGCTTGCAAGTGTTTTATATAAAACTACCCCCCACTTTTCCTTCCGTTTCCTACAATTTCCTAACAATATTATATATTTCAGGTACGCTGTATCCGTGAGTGCATTTAATTCTGCAGGCACTGGCCCTTATTCACTGCCGGTGTATCAAACGACCAGAGAAGGAGGTAAAGATCATAAATGCTTTAAACATATGGGTAACATATGATAACAGTTCTTTGTTTTTTACGCATGTGCGTAACAACAGTGTATTGGCGGTTAGTTCTTATAAGCGATTAGTTCTATCCGTCACATTCGCCTTTTCCCTATCGCGCAAAAGACTAAATGTTATTCTATCAAGATTGTCAAGCCTTTAAAGATCACAATTAAAATTATCTTCTAACCACGATTATAAGAATTCTGACCTGGGAGCTCTTCAGGCGTCTTTTGATTATGTAATTTTCTATTATGCGCAAAAAAAAATTGGTTCCATATATATTCCTGGTCAAGTTATACATCATTATAACAATGTTCAGCGCCAGAGCAGTCCCCGGCGGCGGTGGAGTGCCGCGGAGTGTCGTCGTCGTCGCTGCGCGTCGCCTGGCAGCCCGTGACGTCACAGGGCACTTCTCTGCTCGGATATACCGTGCACTATAGCACTGAAGGTAAGTATTGTGATGCTATGATGGATCTCCACTATTATGACAATATTGTTAAGCGTCTCATTCTGTTTGAAAACAGAGATACCAATATTGTTCATCATGTTATTAAATCATTTGAAATTTACGGTTATGGGTCTCATAGTTTATTATAGGAAGTTGTACACTTCAGTGGATTTTTTTTATAATAAAGCTAGTTAGCTAATCAGCTACTTCTTATTCATTAGATAAACAAGTTGTTGGCATGGTATGACAATTTAGTGGTTGAAAATCGTAATGTAATGTTAGAAATAGTCTACTACTAATGTGTAAAACTGGGCGGTGCCGTCACCGGAAAGAAAGTAGAAGTGAGTAATAGCCGCAAAAGAATTAGTGGTTTCCATTATGTTTAATTCCAGTCTTTTGTGTTAATGATAAATAATATTCACAAATAGAAAATCGAAAGGGTACATTATTATGGAGAATTCTTCATTATTTTCAGATGGACCATGGTCGAATCTGACGTCACCACACACAGAACTTTACCTGCAAGGACTACTAAAGTACACCAACTATACGATCAAAGTGGCAGGATTCTCTAGTTATGGTGTTGGACCGTTCTCTTATCCTGTTATCTGTACAACCTTACAAGATGGTAATCTTTATTAACGTTAATAATCTCAAGAAATATGTAGGAAAAATCTCATTAGATTATTTTCGATGTTGTTTCCAATTGATAGCTTTTCTAACAATATGATTTTAGTTAATAATAACAATGGCAATTGTATTCTCAAATTTTTCAGTGCCCGGTCCCCCTTCAGCAATAAAGCTGTTAGTTTCATCACCAACTTCGTTGCTCGTTAGCTGGAAGAAACCAGATCAGCCCAATGGTGAAATCACTCACTACACGGTTTATGTGAAACCTGTTTCAAGGTAACAATAAACTTGTTCTTTAAAATCGTAGAATTAAACAATTAAGAAGGAAATGTTAGTTAAATCAAAGATCAAAATCCTTATAATTTAAAGTTTTATTTACTCGAAGATAATACACAGAATGATGACTAAATATAAAGCATATGTTCAAATCAGATCATAAAGACTAATCTCTAGTCGTTTCCCTATAGATTCAAAAACAACTGAACCGATCTTAATTTTTTTTATTAAGTAAGATCTCCTAGTATGCAATCAAAGTGGTTGGTCTTCCTTTAACCGCGATACTGTCCTTACTTCATACAAAATAATACTTTCCAGTACGGGCGCGCCGCAGCACCATCGCATCGAGGCGAGCCAGGAGTCGAACCTGTCGCGTCAGTTCACGTTCCCGCTGGGCGCGCTATCGGCCGCGCGCTACGAGGTGTTCGTGCGCGCGCACACGACCGCCGGCGAGGGCGCGCCCAGCAACAGAGTGCACGCTGAGCTCACATCTAAAGGTTACTACAATTTAGAAGATCTACGTTATCTATCGTTGATTAAATTTGTCCGTCTCTGAATTTGAAAATCTACTCTTTCTTTATCTCTGTTATCGTTTCCTCGTGTCACTCTTTTAGATCATCTCTTGTGAGGTGTTTCTTTTCTACATATGCGTCCCATCCTTCGTCAAATCTATTTCTCCTTCCTGGAACATTTTTTGGAAATAGTAGGGATTTTGATTGCTTTGAGACTTGTACTGTGTCCAGTGGTGGCCGGCGTGTCGTCTCTGGGCGGCGCGGTGTGGGCGGGCGTGGGGCGCTCGCTGCTGCTGGCGTGCGCGTGCGTGGGCGCTCCGCCGCCGCGCACCGTGTGGTATCACAACCACAACATCATCACGCACCACCCGCGCTTCACACGCAACCATGATGATAGTCTACTCATCAATAGTAAGCATACAGTTTTGTGTAGTAAATGTCGTATGCGCAGTGCAGATATAGCACACAAATTGTTTATTTGTAAGTTGTTAAAAAGGGGCGTACTGTAAGTTAATCGCGATGTCAATCCGTGAGTTTGTTTATAATCAATGCACCAGTTTGATTATAATACATTTTTTAAATTCCAGATATTGATCAATCTCTCAGTGGCAACTATACCTGCTTAGCAAAGAACCTATACGGGTCAGACTCAGTTTCTTACGAAGTATCAGTCATGCCTACGCCGGAGCCACCGAGCTTGAGAGTAACGTCACATAAAAACGCCCTGCACGTTCATTGGGATTCGCCGAGGAAATTAAATGGAAAAACACAGAGAATTGGTAAGTTTTTCAATGAGGATTAAAAATCTGTATGACCCTTTTTCTATCATAAAAGACCTGCGTCTGCAGCATTTTCATTACTTCCATATGTTTATGGTAGCAGTGGCGAAATCAGGTGGCTTGCTTGCTCGCTTGTCACCTTTTACTACAAATAATAGCATTGAGCATTTTTAACTTTAATTTTAAGGAATAAAACATTGAAATTTCCATAATCTGATTATGTATAAACATTAAATTAAAACTTACATTTCACAGGGTATAATTTAACATGGAAAGAAGCGACCGTTTCATGGCAGGACTCGTGGACTAACAAGGGCACTTCAATTCGAGACGTGTACGAGTTCACAATACAAGGCTTGAAGTGTGGCACTAAATACTCTCTGCGTATGACGGCTGCCAACAGTGTCGGGGCTTCGCAGCCATCTTACCTTGATGCTACAACTTTAGGAGGAGGTAATATTGATTTCCCTTTTTGATGGTGATTTGACGTGATGTTAACTGACCACTACTGCATATTTCTGACACAATCAGATGAGATTCAGATATTATTTTGCTCAATTCAAGTAGAAAAGAAGTAAAAGGATAAAGTTTGAATAAAATATACTTAATGAATCAAAGTAAACGAGAAGATGCAAAAGTTAATTTGGAAGTAATCTAAACTTTAATATGACAACTGGAATATAGACAAAAAGAAATTTAAATGAATCTATCACAACAGTTTATTCAAATATTTGATAATGTGCGATCCACAGTTCCTATAGCGCCGACAACAACGGAATGGTTCTGGAGCAACGCCAGCCACATCTACATCCAGCTGAGCGGCTGGGACGACAACGGATGTGAGATTACTAAATGGGACGTCGATTATAAGGAATATGGAAGTAAATTGTGGAGGAGAGCAGAGAACAGATTGGTGAGACTTTAATTATAGGGATACTATTAAAGTTTGACTTTGACTTGAATATATTTGAATGTAGAAGCAAGAAAACTGCGTCGTGGCAGAAAAAAAATCTTTGCTCACAAGATTTACTGTTTAGATATCTTCTTTGTAAATTTGTAGAATATAATTATTAACTATGTTATTACTTTAGCTTTTCAATTTAGATTTTCAATATTTCAGCCACAATTGGATCAAACGTGGAACCACTACATGGCCGCGTCGATACTGAATCAACCGAACACATTTGTGATCGCCGACTTGTTGCCGGCTCAGTGGTACCAGATAAAGATTGTTGCGGAGAATTCTGCTGGATTATCCACTTCGTTGTATAACTATGCCACGACAAATGCTTTAGGAGGTAAGATGAAACAAATTTTATGCGTTTCAAGTGGAATAATACTGCCAGTGTATATGTTATATTTATTTTTTGAGATGGATCATTCTTTTTCCAGTCTAGTATTGTAATAAAAGATATGTACGAGTACTAGCTTATAACACTTTCTCCAAAGATTTAATTTTTTTTTTGTGCTTCAACCATCTTTTTTGTTTTCAGAATCAATTGGTCCCCCGACAGATTACATGGACTTGAATATGTTGGTGATCATCTGCAGTTCCATTTTACTAATGCTCTGTTCGTTTGCGTGCGTCTTTATTTTAGTCAAAAGGCACCAGTAAGTTATTTTATTATTACTAACATCAGTAAATTTATCAAATTATGACTCTAAGGCATATAAGGTATATAAAATATTTCTTTAATTGGAAAACACAAGTATTTATTTTTTCAGCAAGTTCTAGTGAAATTATTATTTTAAGATTCGTCTAAAAAAATAGTTTTGCAACTCAGTTTGAGTTTCGCCTACGACAACGAACGCCTACATCAATTGAATGTTAACTAGATTCAATATCATTTGAGTAAATATGTAATATTCGTAGCCATCACCGACTGACGGAGTACCGCAACTCTCTGACGGCGGAATGCAAGTCGGAGCGCAGCAACGCGACCGCCAACACGCCGCAGAGCGCGCCCGACAACCGCGTCTACAGCACGCCCGTGCACCTCACTGCTGACGCTAAACATGGTAACTGACATCTTTCTATATACAAGAAGGCAAACGGACAACTACCTAAAGTTAATTGATCATACAATCCACACCAGAGGAACATTCATATTGGAACAAACTGGTGATTAACTCTAACGAGAATTAAATATTTAACAGCATCTTAAATTATAAGGCCAGGTCTAACCACAAATCCCATTGAAACTTTGACGTTTGTCAGAAAACGCTAAACGGTGCTCAAGAAGCGAAGAGTTGAGAGATTTCTTTCAGTATTCGACCAATTAACTTACAATGCCTTAGAACTAACTCTGTATAACTAAGATGTGTGCAGTATCCGTAATAAATTAAGACCAAATCAATTGTATAAAGACCAAGTAGAATAGAATTATGAGTTAGAAACTGTGGGTTAATTTTTTGCTCATCTTGAATGATATTTAGTAGTAAATAATTTTAGAAGATGAAAATTATGAAAAACGAAAACAAGTGCTGTGTTCAACAATTTTACAGTGTCTTTTATTTTTCAGAGTTGTACGAAATAAGTCCATACGCACAATTCGCGATTGGCTTCCGTACATTCGGGCATGTTGACAATCAAGAGATACCGAGCAGAATACATATACCAGGGAACAGCAAATCTAGATATGATAGCGGTAAGAATGTTTCATTAGCTTAAAAGGCTTGTTAGTTTTAATATACTGCTAGATATGATCGAGACAATTAGATTCATAGAATTAACGCTCATCGGGATTTTAGAATATCGTAAGTGTCAAAGTAAAATTAGGTCTCCCATAAGATGAACTGATGATAGAAGGGTATATCTATGTGGTAATGAAAGATCTAATGTTCTGTTGATTGCTTCATAGTATTTGCATGAGGTGTATTCGTTAATTTTTGTTTCAGAAACGAGTTTTCAAATGAGATCAGAATCAGAAGAAAGTGACTGCGTGTCGCGGACGACGACATTGAAAAGTAATCCAAGAAGTACGTGATATTTTATTATTTAAACTTTTGACTCCGACCGCGTGGAATTAAAAAAAAACAAAAGCAAGTAGCCTATGTGTTCTTTCAGACTATCATCTACATCTATGTCAAATTTTATTCTATGTAACTACGAACAATTGCCAAAGAAAGAGAAAAATAGAACTTACTAACTTTAGTGAGTTTTATTAGATGGATGAATTTGTTAGACTTTGTAGCCTAAACTGCTGAACGGAATTCATTGAAATTTTCATAGATGTTGAGGATTTTTTAATCCGCGCGAAGAAACCTAGAAATAAATAAAAGAATAGGACAGGACGGTGTTAGAACTAGTATTGTAAAGAAAACCACAATACTGGATTGATCTAAAATACTTTATTTTGTTACAGAAGCCTGCAGAGTGCCACATCACAGGTAGCTGTAAGAAAAATTTCAATTTAAATAAAATTATTTTAATTGATATTTCTACAAGAATCTTGTAAAAAATGAATAAAAATAACTTCATAGTTTACAGTTATTGCTCATGCTTTATTTTTTTTTGTTATATATTTTTGAACATATTTGTTGATTAAAAATCTATGAGTACCTAAATTATTTACGATTTTTTAAAACTTATTTTGTTTTTAAGTTTTTCAATTATTGTTACATTTTTATAAATTGTTTTATGAATTCTAAAACTAATACAAGCATTAAGCCTTTATATTGTAAATTTTCTTGACTATTTTCTATAAATATATAGTTCGATTCATATCATACTTAAATAGGAGTTAATTATAGACTTTACTGCCAATTAATGCCAAATATAAATTAAGTATCATGTCAGTCACGTGTAAAATTGTTTTTAATATTTTTAATTTAATATTTGAAACGATTACCTGGATTTTTTTAGGATTATTTTTTAATATTTGTAAATGCAATTTTGGAAATTGTAATTATTGCTTCTGAAATTGTGGTAGTTGAATTTTTAATGTAATTTTTATCTTCAAAAAGACTGATTATTTTTAATGTTTATTTTATATCATTCAATTGTAAATCCTCGATTTACTAGATGTAAAATTCTTATGTAAAATATAAAGGTTAGAATACTTTTATGCTGTTTTATTTCCGATATTTATAACAACAGGTAA
>LD689021.1:2577890-2588038 GCA_003118335.3 Papilio memnon
TAATGTGGGAAAGAGACCATAAGTTGCTGCCAACATCAAGGGAGCAAGGTTGCCATGGTTTGTCATCATGTCATTTTGACATTTGAAATTGATAATTTGACAAATGTAGGTAAACAATTAAATAAAGTTTTTATATAATAATTTCACGCGGATGAAGCCGCAAGAGAACAGCTGGTATATAATAAAATTAGAGTGTCTGTTTGTAATATCAAAAGAAAAATTCCAGATTTCGGGAAAATGATGTATTTGCGTTGCTGATAACAAAAATCGCATTAAAAAAATTTTGTCTGTCTGTCTGTCCGCAAGCCGCGTTTGTTCCGGGCAATCTCCAAAACGGCTGGTCCGATTTCGACCGGACTTTCACTGAAGGGTAGCTGATATAGACGGGCATATTATAAGCTTTTTTTTTAATTCCGCCCTGTCAAAATAGCGACCGGACTCCTAACTCTGGAACGGGTAGACCAATTTGGACGGCACTTTGACTGAAAGAGAGCTGGTAGAAGGTAGATGCACGCGGGAATTTGATAGATGACTTTTTTAACTGCGCTAACGAAGTTTGCGGGCGTTAGCTCGTCTTATATAATTTTAAAAAGCCTAATTAGTTATTTATGTTTAACAATCTTAAGGCAAGAACTGCGAAACATAAATTGTTTAAATTAAGACTCACAGAAAATTAATAGTGAATTCTTACAAAATTGAAATTAGATTGAATATTGATAGCTACAAAGGTAGAGGAAGACCGAAGAAAGTATGGATTGTATGTAAGAGGATATGCGTAAGAAGGGAATGAATTCAGTTACGACAGCTGATAGAGATGTACGAGTACTGTACCGCGACAAACGTCCATAGGGAAAATTAATGCTGGTGATTATAAGATTTATAATAGTAAATAAGTAGTAAACATTACGCTATAAATGAGACTGGGTATAAATATATTGGTATAACTTTTGATAGAACAAGTTGTGCATGGACCAAAGAGCCAACCGATTGTTCGATACCGAGAGCAACTCAGAGCTGTAACCGCGACGAGTTCCAAACTCCAATAATATAAAGTTGAATCCTGGAATTGTGTAAGTGGAGTTTCTACCATAGAATTCTTCGAACATTAATTGGTTTGTGCGTTATAAAATAATGGTTTCCAATTGTAACAATATTCTGTTAAGGTTAGATTGGACGTCTTACTTGGTTTTATCAAATTGATATTTATTATTTGTAAATTCTTGATCTTAGTTTTGTTCTACAATAATATGTTCAAAATTTAAATTGTTTTAATGTAAACGTATTTTTGAGTTTCATTCGAGTGTACCGTGGTAAGGGCAGAATAATTCCGCAGAGTTTGTTGGACAAACAAATAATTAATCTGGCGAGGGTATAGTTTAATTGCTTGTTTTGAGTTTGTCTTGCAATTCCGACTGTATTTCGCGGGAATTCGACTCCTACAGACGATAGATGCCAAGCGTACTGAGTTTTAATAATAAATTACGAAATCGGAGTTTAAGCGTTTTAATTATTGTAAATATAGTCTTAAAGTTGAAAGGAAACCGAATATTTCATGAACGACAGGAGAATTATTAAGAGTAAGTTCTAATGAGACACGCAGCGAAAGACAGTGCATATTTTTTGTATATGTATGTGACCTCCTGTAACACTGATCTGTTTATATGGATAGATATTTGCTTGGATATACCAGGTATTGTTTCGTTCCAATTTAAATGCGCCCATTTATGTTAATTCTATCTCTATTATAAGTTCTAATTGTCATCACCGCCATCAACAGGGACCGTCAGCCCAAAGATGGCGAAAATTAAATAGGCAAAAAACCTCTCCCTATAGCATGTCCTTTTATAGAGGTCAGTGTCCTGTTATCACTATGGAGTTATTTGTGTTCTGTACTATATTACGGTACGGTCAGAACGGGAAGTCTTTTTTAGTCACTTTTTTTATATTACTTAAGCAGTTTAGCTGATTTTTCTTGTTGTTAACGTAGCCTTGCGTATAATCCAACTTTAAATTGTTTTCTTACGTTGTCTGTTATAAAATCGAGTTGGCTAGGATATAGTGTTTGTTTAATATTATTTGTGAATTTCAGGGAAATAAAATATGATTTTAGTAATCTGTGCAGTTTTGTAAGAAACTGAATATTTTAAAATGGGTGAGAGACTACAAATATTTAGTTTTAATATGTTTACAGACGTTTAACTCCATCTTATTATACAGAGAGTATTTTTTCATCTATATATAGTTAAGTGGGCCAGCGTGGTTGACTATGGCCTAGGCACCTCTAATTTAGGATAGGCTGCGAGCCCGTCAGTGGGGACGTATAGTGAGCTGGTGATGATGATGATGATGATGGTGTTGATGATGATGATGATATAGTAAAACAAATATTGAAAAGTGTTTTTGTTATAACGTGGCAAACGGTCGAACGGCCACCTAAATTTGACTTTCCTTATACGAAAACGGAGGGAAGAGAAATAAACTAAAACTAGACCTTCGCCACGCACACTCACCAGACGAAACGCGGAACGGCTTCCACTTCACGCCTGTCTTCTGTGTGGTCGCACCGGGTGAGCCGGCACATTCGTGCGAAGATGTTAAAGTAGGCTCTACCACTGTTAAAAGCAATGCATTTCAGGTCAAGGTTGTTCCTGTAATGAAACTTGGTGCAGTCTGATGTCAAAATTACAATCATCCGCCGAAGAGAGGAAGAATAATAGAAGAGATTGCAGCAATAATAGACCGAAATGTTTGAAGCTTAGAAGACGTATTCATAAAGGAGTAAATAACAAACATATATATTGATTCATCTTCAACCGCATACAAGATATATGGCCGAATACTGAAACGAAATTTAAATAAGTAACTGCATCTCAAATGATAAAACCATGCTTTAACCTTTATTTTCATTACAATTTTGACCTCTGTCAGATTGTAAGCGGTGCTTATGTCGCGAAGTATTCAAGATTCGTTTCAATATTAGGCCAATAGTCTTTTAACAAGTAAGAAAGCGAAAACAATATGTGGAAGAGTTTAGGTAGTGAAAAATGTATATAGTAGTTTTCATTTATCTTGGTTGCCCGGAACTCTACACCTATATGTTAGGTGTAGTGACGTAAGGGATGCTCAAGGACGGCACTGTGCACCGCCGCTGATCTTAAGTCGCCAAGATATTTGAAAAGACTTATACTGACTTATATGGTAATTTTACAGAAATGCAATTGTAAACCGAAATGCGAGCAAGAGGCATCGACCAATATTCAGTCGGATTGTGGTAAATCTTTGCAAGAACCGCGTAAGAAGCCTTGTCAAGTCCATTTCTGTAAGGCCTCCGGAGAACCTTCTACTAAATGTTTACAGAAAAGTCCACAAACTTTGAGATCAAAAAATATCTGTCGTTTTACAGTTGATGCTTATTTTAATTAAAATATAACTAAACTACATTTATTTATACATATTTACTTGTTATGAGAAGGGATGAATCGCATGTAGCAAGAAGGACGTTAGTTAAGAATGTGGAGGGGTACACTGGTAGAGGTAGACCTAGAAAGAGATGGATGGATTGCGTGAAAGATGACATGATCAAGAAGGGAGTGATGACTGAGATGACGGATGACTGAGTTACGTGGAGGACAAAAACCCGGTGCGCCCTACGGGAGTAGGATAAGGTGGGGGAGGTGATGATAGTTACTTGGAAATGAAACGCGAGATTTATTAACTACGTTAAAATTATATGAGAATATTAATATCTTTAACTGTCGGTTATAAATTTTAAAATGGAATCTCATCCAATATTAACATTGATTTGTTTGAAAAGGATTGATTGCGATAATTATCAACGTCAATTCTATTAATTATACCATCAGTGTATGTGTCAGTGTGTATACCAAGGCAGGGAATACACATGCAAGAAGCCGGTACACTTGTATGCCAGGTACTGGTACGTGCGAATTTCAGGCAAGTGAATGCTAACTTGCATGCCATTAGCTAGCACGATATTTAATTTTGTGACAGCTATGTGCAAGTAAGTTTGAGGGATGTCTGGAAACATGACACTGTCTTATTGTCTCCTGCGATCTCATTGATATTTTACTGGCATCTGTGAAAGCTTTAGGCCAGTAGCTGGCACGTTTAACTTCCACGTGTGTATCCACCTTAACGATTTCTTTTGTTTACAATATGGAATAGAAAACTGAAGCGAAACTGTGACGTTTATAGTCTCTTACTTGGTGTCGTGTCAAGGTGTCAAGAATGAGAGGGGAAAAATGAAATATTGGTATCAATCGAACAATGGACATGACAAGACACGATAAAAAAACCTAAAGGGAATATGTTGGGGATAATCTAAATTGTGAAACAAAACGCTATCATTGTAAGCACCTCGTTACAGCCTGGCGCAGACTTCGTTACACGTTAATTAAATTTTATTGCACATTAACCGCCTGTTATGGCACAGCTCTTGATACTTGTTTAGATATAATGTTACCGCTCTAGCAGTTTGCTGGTTAAAGTTCCTAGCTTTAATGTAGGCTACACATGTTAGTTTCTGCATGACGGTTTTGACAGGCAAAGTCTAGCGTGATTATGTGGACTATGAAACTAGATTAGAGTTACAGGTTAAAACCGAGATGTTAAATCTGACGTGTGTTGCTTGCTTTTGGTATATCACTTCAATATACAATATAGATTTAAATTCAAGTTAAATTTACGTTAATTTTGAAGGTTTTTTCGTGAAAGATTTTTTGAAAAGGTTACTAAATTTAAAGCCAAGTTATTCTGAGAGAAAATGTTGTCAGTTAAATGGAATATAGGTGAATTATGGCCGGTTTCCCAGCTACGTTTATTCGTTAGTGTTTTTGGTTCAATAAATTCATGGAATGCGTTTCCGAGATTTCCTTTGAAACATACCCGACACTAATAAAGAGCCGGGTAATGATAAAATTAATGGAAACTTTAGAAACCCAGCATAACTTATGTAAACTAGCTAACATTCTGAAGTAGGATGTAATATACATACATAGATGACCAACTTGTAAGTACATCTTGTAACTATGACTTGTATAATAACTTATATGAAATGTTTGTTTCTTTTATAAATTATATTACCTTTGATATAACGAGCGTACAATCCAAATCGAATATGACAACACGTTGGCACGCAGCCAAACCGCTGCGCAACATTTAGCACAAAACGAATAATTGTTTCACTGCCTTTGCATACACAATATGAGATTTTAATTACATTTCCCTGACATACATTTCCAAACCTTTTTAAAGTCATAATTGGTTTTTAAACGTCATTTTCCGGGCATAAAGATTAATGTCTATACTTTCCACCAATTCTTAAAGACCGAGGTTACGCGCTGAAATGTTACGAGGTGAAAAACAGCATGGATGCTCGTTGTGTAACATGTTACGTTCCATCACGTAACGTCAGTTACGCAACTTTCCGTTGCTATTCAACTGTTGTGACACTTGCATTGTTTTATATTAGTAAGTCAACGTATTCCGATATACGTCTTGTAATTAAGTATATGATAAATACATTCAGAAAGGCAAAGATAGGCAATTAACGTCACATCAACTTAGCAGTGCCGTCTCAAAGTGTATGAGTTTGCATCAATCACATATGTCACATAATTAATTAAAGTATACGAGTACCTATTTGGAAGTGTTAACAAGATGAGATTTATATTTATATTTAATGTTGTTCTCTAACCACATATATTGTTAAATAATCTTACTAATATTATAAATGCGAAAGTTTAGAAGGATGGGTGTTTGTTAGAGTTTGTAGCCTAAACTGCTAAACAGATCTGGATGAAATTTGGCATAGATGTAGAGCATAATCTGGAAGAACACATAGGCTACTTACTTCTGTTTTTATTAATTCTACGCGGGCGCAATTTCGGGCGGAAGCTAGTCGTGTCATATGTAGATAGAGATAAAAACTGTCAACAATTTTTAAAGTAAAGAAATAGTCGCAAGTAAACATTTTTGTTGTTTTATTAACCTAACGTAGGCTAAGTACCAATACAAAAAGAAATTGCTCTATTTCTTTTAAAAAAATCAATAGGTCTTTTAAACATTCAAATTTTCACACTAATTGAAAACATTTTCGTTTCTAAATTCCATTGGAGGACGAATATCTTATGTTTCCCAACTAAGCAGTTTAATTTTAAACCGGTATGCAGATACGTTGGTTGGGAATTCGTCGCTCGACCGCCACACTCAGATAACGACCATTTACGATGTCGAGGTTCGTTCGAACGTTGTCACGTTCTATTGTAGCCGTTTATTACTGACCTTTAATATTTATTGTGGTTCAAATTGTAAGATGAGGCACGATTTTCTATCAAACTATTAAAAAACGTAATTTTATAAAAAGTTATGGCTTATCTTATTACCACTTAACATCAGGTGGGAGTCAAGATTTTGGTGTGATAATAATAAAAATACTCGCCTCCAAAGTCGGTTTTCGAACGATAAATTTATGTGATTACGTCACAAACTGAACATTTAGGCCATCGTGCCTCTCTATCGCTTGTTCCGCGCTCCTGCTCGCACGCTCGTATCTTACGGAACGTGACAAGGAGTCATGCTTCTTCGTACGTGTAACCGGCGTTCGATTTATAAGATGTTATCACGTCAAAACATTCAGACTGTTTGAATGTATATAAAATTAATTGAATTGTAATATTCAGGCGAACGTACTCGACATACTAAACGAACATGTCGGCATGTGTTGTTATCGCTTCCAATATCGGCTCGCGTGCGATACCGAACGGCTCGCCAGCTGTAAGCTCCTCTAATGCCAAAATACTAACGTAAATTTTCAAATGATACCTATTTTGTGTACAAAATTCAATTTTCCATCGATCGATCGACCAATAGGGAGGTTGCATCACGATGTTTTTCTTCATCTTTACAACGTCCGATAAACTAGTCTATACTCACATACTACTCGTATTATACGAGTACTATAATATTATAAAGAGGAAAGATTTGTATTTTTTTTTATATGATAAGGTGGCAAACGAGCAAGCGGCCACCTAAATCCGCCGAAATGGCGAAGCGACCGCTGCCCATAGACATTCGCAATTGCAGATGCGTTGCCTACCCCATATCGTCGGAGGAGGAGACGCACATAAAGAGGATATTTCCCTTTCCTATGCGTCTTCTCCACCGTCAAATCCACTTTCCCATCCAAACCCTTCCTTATAAGAAATGGGTGGAACGGGAAAGGGACTAAAGTTGGGCCTCCGGCACCACACTCATCAGACGAAACGCGGAATCCCTTCCGCTTCACGCCTGTCTTCTGTGTGGTCGTGGTATTGCACCGGGCGAGCCGACCCATTCGTGCTAAGATGTTAAAGCGGGCTCTACCACTTTTACAAAACAAATAACTCAAAAACTACTGGGCCGATTTTAAAAATTCTTTCACCGTTAGAAAGGTAATTTATCAGTGGGTAACATAGGCTATATTTTTTAAGTTCACGCGGGCGAAGTCGCGAGCAACAGCTAGTAAGAAATAAGAATAAAATTCGTATTGCTATATACGTTACATTTCGATGAAACGTAGTTTAAAATCACGTTGAAACTTTTACCTTAATTTTCTCGGTAATGAGTTTCTAAAGTAATTTGGCTCAAACCTTTCAGTTTTAGAATTACGCAGAAGCAATTTAAAACATATACTTTTCAAAACATATAGTCTCGCAAATATTCTTGTACAAGGTGAAACAGATAGTTAAATAATATTTTAACGTAACTTTTAAGATAATTTAAAACAACTTTCTGTTGTTCAATGTTTTTCTTGAAGAATACAAAACCTAGTTAGAATGTATAAAAAAATAAAGTAGAACTAAGAAACATGACCTGCACGCAACAGACTAGCATTGTGTTATAACAATGTGAGTCGTATGCAGTCCGCTGCAATATGAACGTACCTTTATAAATAAAAAACATGGTCTTATTCGCCTTTCTAAGACCACTGTTCCACTGAACAACTATCCACGCGACGCTGGAGCAGTTTTAATGGTTACAAGTATTAAAACCGCTTAATTCAAAGAGCCTTATTAACATAATGTACCACCCTTTTTCCTAAGTGAGGGTCAGTAAATATGTTCTACATTTTAAATTACATATTTGTATCAACCAACAATCGACGAGCCGACCCATTCGTGTAAAAGATGTTATTACTAACTATCTAATACTTTCGTTTTATATTTGCCCTTTGGAGATTTTTAATTTATTTTTTAGTTAGCAATAGTGTTACAAAATAACAAATAATTCATGATGTAATTTTGTGTGCACATAAAATTTCATGAAATATTTAGATTGGACCTACACTTTAAACTAAACTATCGCACAATTCGATTGTTTCACAGCAAGTCAACTGTTTTGTTGCACAACTAAAAATCGAATGGTGTACACACCTCCATATAAGCTCATAGGAATTAATGCGAGATTTTAATCTGTTTGTGTCTGTTTCTGACTGTTTACAGTTGTGCGATAGTTTAGTCAAAGATGTGCGCGTACTCTTAGCATTCGGAATTCGCTGAATTTTATTATCATTTCGTTTTCGCATTAATTCAGCGAACGTCCCAAAGCGGATTTTATAACTTAGCCCGCAGTTAAGTGCAATAAAATTTAAATAACATATTGGAGTTGTCATTATGGAGGAGGAATAAATGAAAGCTTTCTATGCTAATAAGTTCCATAGCAAACGCTCTCGTCATCTATAGGTAAATGTAATTTCATGACTTTTACAAACACCCCTTATGTACTTTATTAGCTTACTAGCTGTTGCTCGCGACTTCGCCCGCGTAAAATTAAAAAATATAGCCTATGTTACAGAAAAATTACCTTTCTAACGGTAAAAGAATTTTTTAAATCGCCCCATTAGTTTTTGAGTTTTTTTCAAAACTTACAAAACATTATACAAATCTTTCCTCTTTATAATATTAGTATAGATTTAGAAAATAAAACGTACTATCATATTCATTTACATAAGTAGAGAAGAAATGTAAGGAAAAAATCCTAATCCCCCATAATTCAAATTTTCGCACTCATAGTAATGTTGTTTACTTAAATAATTCCACAGTGTAGCATTATGTAAGACTTATAAACTACTTAAACAAAACTGTTCTGATTGAATTACTTAAACTTCATTATTTAATGTTTATGTTTTTGAAAAGAAAAGCTACACTGGAAAGAAGCCAAACACTCCAGTTACAAAAGTCCATGCATGCTAAAAGCTGTTTTGGCAAAGTTTTAGTGTAATTAAATATCAATTTGGACTTTCATTCAACGTAACTTAGCAATGAATATCGTAACCACTAAGTCTCATGACTTTCTTGCTTTGCGTTAATAGCCTACGATTTTATTAAGGTATGTTTCCACTGCTAATAAACACGCTAATAAAGTTATTATCAATTTTTAAAGGGAGTAGTAAGTGTGACCAAATCATACTAATATTATAAATGCGAAAGTTTAGATGGATGGATGGATGTTTCTTAGAGTTTGTAGCCTAAACGACCGGACGGATTTCGATGAAATTTGGTACAGAAGTAGAGGATAGTCTGGAAGAACACATAGGCTACTCACTTTTGTTTTTTTTTAATCCACGCGGACGGAGTCGCGGGCGAAAGGTGGTATTTTATAAAAGTCGTTTAGAAGTGAATAAGCGGTTAGAAATGTGGGTCATGACCACTGATAATACAATATTATATTAGTCATGACCCTTTTAGGTTGTTAGTTAGGTAAGTGAAATACTAAAAAGCAAATTTTCCTTTTTCTGACAAATAAAAAATAATTTATATCAATCAAAATTGTTTTTATTTTTATTTAAAATGTTTTGTGTACTTTTCTATTTGGCAGCGTTTCTGTATTTTTATAGTATCTATTTTCCTTCCAATTGAAATTTCGTCGAAATGTAAAATTTCGGTTTTCGAATAGTTTAATGTGTACAGAACGCAGCCTAAATCTGACCCATTTCTATGCAGTACAGCTGGTGTCAGATACGCGACATATGTTACTGGCCGGCATTAAATGTATGTCGATTTGTGCATACAATGCTTTTGTAACGCAAACTATACGAGGACCATCAGACTAAATGTTTAGGCGTTTAAATAAGTAATAGATATGTGTGA
>LD689021.1:2592495-2603807 GCA_003118335.3 Papilio memnon
TATGCTGTAATTGCTGACATCTTAGGCAACTAAGAAGTGTGTGTTTACGCTTTATTATATTAGTATAGATTAAAATGTAAATGCAAGTTTTATTTCTATATGGTATCTGGAATCAATTTAGCCGATAGCCTCAGCTGCATTCGCGTATCTGGTCTGGTAATTCAATTGCTTGGAAATGTCTGTGGGCTTCGGTCATACACATCTGTACTATGTGGAGTAGGCATCTATGCTTAGTTTAAATATTTTCTATACAGTTTGTGCAGCTTCTGAAAGTTATATCAAAATATTGCTTATCATTTAACAGCCCGAATTTAAATGACGTTTGATAGCGGGCGCACGCCTTTGACTAAACAATCGCACAACTGTTGTACGATTGTCTATTGTTTCGCTGCCCATTCAATTGTTTTGTTGCACAACTAAAAATCGAATAGTGTGCGCACCTCCATATAATCTCATATGAATCAAGGCGCGACTAAACAGTTGTGTGATAGTTTAGTCAAAGGTGTTAAGATTGAAGATTAATTGTAGTTAAAATTGATGTCATATTCTAAAATAAAACATAACTTGTCATTTACTTGTAGAGTTTGAAGTAATTAACATTGATTGACAAGATACGTCGCAGCGCAATTGTGAAGCGCTTGACCGAACTGGGATATAACTAAAACCTCCATATACCCCCCCCCCTCTTAATATACCAACGACTAATTAGATTTTAGAATTGCACATGTACTATTTGATGTTCTTATGGTGAAGGAAAACATCGTGATGCCTGCACATAGGAAGAACTTCAAAGATATGTGTCAACCTGCACTGAGCCAGCGTGGTTGACCATGGCCTAGTCATTCCTAACTTAGTGTAGGCTCCGAGCCCTTCAATGAGGACGTATAGTGAGCTGATAATGATGAACAAGATGCCTTAATAATTGTAATTTAGATAAAATATCTCTATTATTTTCTACGAATTACGATAAAGAACACGTCCTTCTCATAAACGTGCCTTATGTAAAATCTTGAGTGCCATTTTCTTTAATCTGGGCATAGTAACCATCAATGAAGGATTTACTGGAATAAACTTGTAACGTCTTTTATGACGACCTTATTTTAAATGCTATTAAACTTTATAAGGGTTTCCACAGAGTAAATAATTGTATAAACATTTCTAGTAACCATGATTTATCGAAAATGCTTTTTGGACGCTAGTCGTGATTAGGAAAATTGAACGATCGACATATGTTTAACATGACAATTGACTTGTAATCTTGTGAAAGAAAACATCCTGATGCAACCTGCACATATCGGCGAAGAAATTCAAAGATATGTGTGAAGTCAACCAACCCGCACTTGGCCAGCGTGGTTGACTATGTCCTAGTCACTCTATAGAGAGAGCTGGTAATGATGATGATATGTTTAAGCTAAAAATGTATTTGAAATACTAAGTTTTGATGGTTACAATCTTAATAGGTTATCAGGTTTAAAAAGTTTGTTAATAACATCTAAGTAGCTAGTAAAAAAGCTAGAATAAAAATGCAAAAGCTCTGTCCAGTGTAGACTGAAACTGGAATAAAATTCAGCATATCAAACGCTTAAAGTCAAGCACTAACAAAGTTAGCAAAAACCACCGTTGGAACGTGCATAGAATATTGTATGCCTTGTAACAAAAAAGTGCCTTTTGTGCACTCAAAACTAGGTCACGTTGTATCTTTTACACTTGAGGACAAAATAATATACCTTCTCATCAAATTTACATATTTTGAGGTCTTTATTAATTTTATTCAACGTAAAGTATATTTGTATTACTATAGATGAAGCTATTATTTTTTTTACGAAGTGTCATATAAAGAAGCTTATTTTTTATAGGAACTGATTTTTTTGATTTTGTTAATATAAATGTAATTTTTTTATTATTATAAAGTACTTAAATGTGTAAATAAAATTACTATTCAAATTTAATTTTTATGGCCAACGAGCAGCGACATTTTTCTTGCAAATAAGTGTACGGTGTATAGTTGACCATACGTTTTTCGTTGTCCGCACAGTTTCCAATTAGTGCACCGACTTTGTATCCTGACGTTATGTCAAATCGCTATAAAATTTATGCAACACCAACACATATATTTATAATTTAATAATATGAATGCTCTAATAATACCGTGGGATTAAATTTATGAAGCAAAGTAAAAGAGTCGATCGACAAACGAATTGACGAACATTAATAATCATTTTGATAAAAGACCAGAACTATGCAATAAAAAAAGAAATAGTCGTGCTAAAACATAATAAAAAACTGTACATTTTCAGAACATAAGTCTAAATGACGATTTACTAATAATATTTTTATCAGTGGCTATTGAAAACAAATTACAATAAAAATAGCTATTTTTTACCTATTTTATTTATAGACAGTGATTTCTAATTAAACAAAACACAATATAAACGGTTTCATAAATCGAATTCGCAAATAAAATTTGTTTCACATCTAAAATATTTGCAAACGGAAATACGCCGTCTAGAATAACGTTTCTCGCAAACTTATTCGATTTGCGTTACACTTAAGAGTTCTCGGAAACGTTCCGATTCTGATAGGCGATTAATTTCGAATGGGGTATCGATAGTGCTCGAACATCGCCGCTGGGAAGCTGTACAGCTGAATACTGCAGGAATTGAATACCCTTGAAACATACGGGCTTTATTTAAAACTAAATGTCATAATTTGTACCAGTATACATATCTATTTCTATACTAATATTATAGAAAGGAAAGACTTGTATTGGAGGCCAAATTCTAGCCCCTTCCCCGAGTAATTAATCATACTAATATTATAAATGCGAAAGTTTAGATGGTTGGATGGATGTTTGTTAGTGTTTATAGCCTAAACGACTGAACGGATTTCGATGAAATTTAGTATAGATGTGGAGGATAGTCTGGAAGAACCCATAGGCTACTAACTTTAGTTTTTTTAATTCCACGCGGACGGAGTCGCGGGCGAAAGCTAGTTTCTAATAAAGGGAGGATGAAATGGAACGCATTTGTAACCATTTAATTTGTATAATTATGTTTCTGTTGTGGAAATTCAAGGTAAATGTGTAGCAACACTAAGATATTTGCCACCAAAGTTTGTTCAAACATCCAACCATGACTTTTCCGGTGAACAATTTGAGCAAATGTTTGGTGAATCCACACCGCAGTATTTGCCCGCTAGATAGCTATCATGTCTTGAATTATCCGGTCTATTCCGGTTACGACTTCCCCGAGTTCGCCCCAGTTGGGAATTCCTAATAAGTTCTAGTTGAAATTTTCTTACAGATGTCGAGATTTCTATTGGATATGATAAGATAATATTGTCTATTGTGAGAATTGTATTTTAGAAACGAGCAAACGGTTTACCTGTTAAACATAAGAATGTAATGATCGCCCGACATCGTTAACGTTGGTTATATAACTCCATATCGGCTTACAATTAATTTTATAATAGAAGTACCCACATCACGCACTTAAGTCATGTCACAAAACACAGTAACATAATATGTTTTACTAGTTTTTTATCGCGACTTCATCCGCAAGGAAATAAAAAATTTATAAATAAATATAGCCTATATTACTGAATGATAATACAGCTTTCTAATGAGAGATTTTTAGATAGTAAGTTTTTAAGTTTATTCAATACATACTAAAATAAAAATCTTTCCTTTTTATATTATTGTATATAGCTGTTGCTCGCGACTTCGCCCGCGTGAGATTAAAAAAATATAGCCTATGTTACTCACAGATAAATTACCTTTCCAACGGTGAAAGAATTTTTAAAATCGACCCAGTAGTTTTTGAGTTATTTCAATACATACAAAAATACAAAAATACAAATCTTTCCTCTTTATAATATTAGTATAGATTCCACGAAAAGTACAAGCAACGTTAATAAAAAATATCTTTGTAAGTTGTAATATAACATTAGAGACCGATCTAAAAATAATGTTGATACGAAATTTGTTATTTCTTAAGTGCTTTTCCCTTTTTGTCCGTACATTCAAAGTGAAAAGCAACTTACAATTCCCGAAGGAATTAAAACATATTCCTTTGATATGTTTTCGTAACATAAGATATGACGTGTTTTTATCTATACTAATATTATAAAGAGGAAAGATTTGTATATTTGCATGTATTGGAATAAATTGAAAACTACTGGACCGATTTTAAAAATTCTTTCACCATTAAAAAGCTGCATTATCAGTGAGTAACATAGGCTTGTTTTACTATTTTTTTAATTCCACGTAGACGAAGTCGCACGCAACAGCCAGTAAAATATACAAAAGTGAATAAAGATTATTAACTACTAGCTACTGCTCGCGACTTTGTCTACGTGAAATTAAAAGTATATCCTATGTTACTCACTGATAATGCAGCTTGAAATCGGCCTAGAAGTTTTTGAGTTGTTCCAATACATACAAATATACAAATCTTTCCTCTTTATAGTATTAATAAATAAATAAATATTATAATATTAATTTATTTTATTTTATTTTATTTATTTATTTATTTATTAATATAGATAGGGATCATTCAAATTACCTAAAATTGTGCTAGGAATTTGATGTTAGTTACACATATCTTGTGAAACTAAATCTGAGACATCAGAGATAGGATTTTCATTGAAGTCGGTGCACAGTCATCTCTTTTTTCATTTATATTATTTTTTTTTGAGGAGAAAGTTTAACATTATTTAACTTCTATGCTTTATTTTAACTTTATTGTATTATCAAATACGATTTTTTTTTCACAAATACAATTAACAATTTATAAGATTAGCGCCCTCAAACTTTTTCAATTCTGTATTCTAACAGCATAGATTTTTTCCTTTGAGTGTAATTGGAAATAATTTTTCTATCAAATAAAATCTCACAAAATAAATCCGCACACGCCACACGGTCATTAGGAGTCGGAAAAAACATCAATCTAGTCCATTACGTGAACAGATCGTGGGACCCATATGAAGCGAACACTACAATAATTCTAAAGATCACATCACATAGAAAGCGAAGCGATAGCTAGATAAAAGCTTTCTTTTGCGATGTCATTAAACAAATAAATTAATATCATGTAAATAAAAATAATTTTATACATTACTAGCTTTCGCCCGCGACTTCTCCGCATGGAATTAAAAAAACAAAAGTAAGTAGCCTATGTGTTCTTCCAGGATACTACATCAAATTTTATCGTGATCAGTTCAGAAGCTTAAGCTACAAACTCTAACAAACGTCCATCCATCCATCTGAACTCGTATTTACACATTATTAGTAGCAAACTGTTTAATTAAATTTGTTTTTGTTTTTTATTTTTAATCTAAATAAAATATTATAGCTAACACTGGATGAAATCATAAAAGCCTTTTCTATACTCGCTACGCACACAAATTAGCACATACATATGAGATAGAACTCCCCTTGCCAAATGTAGACCACGACAATGTTGGACCGAAATCTAACAGAATTATAGTCTCTAAGTCAAGAGAATAAAGTCTAAAATATTTTAGAAGTTAAATCTGGAATGCAAAAGGGGTTTTGTTGACGTTATCTCAGGGGTGTTTCCATTCAGTACGTATCGAGATTTCGTCGGGAGAGGTTGTGTTTTTTGAGAAAACAGAAGTTTACGAACGCGATCAAAATTTCGATGGTTTAACATAAAATTTGGTGATTTTAAATTGGTTTTGTATAATAGTTTATTTAATTTAATTAAAAAAAAAAACAGTTTTTTGTTATTGATAGTATTATTTTTTTATCTGTCAGTGCTTTCGTGTTAAGAACTATTTGTAGGATTTAAAGTTACGGTAAGTTAATAAATTTATACTTAGTTAATAATTTGTTGTTTCTATTTTAGTGTTTTCCCAGAATAATGCATTTTACATCATTTTTTTTTTGTTTTCGCGGGGAATGGATTTATGCACTGCTCCGTCCAAGCTGCGGGGGCAGCAAGGACAGTTTCGTGTGGGGCTCCCGGATTTTACATCATTTATCTTATTTTTCGTTATGATCACCCCATTATTGTTATTTAGATTACAAATTTGCTGCCATAATCTCTTAATTTAAGGTTCTAATAAATAATTATTACTCGTACTTAGAAAATAATAGCGTCGTGTTCTCGTTTAGGAATAGTGGACAGTTTTTATTATATTTTATGTCAACATGATATATAGCCTTTGTTACTTAGTTACAATATAAATTTCTTAAATAAAATAATATAATAAAATAAAAAAAAATCTTGTGTCTCTATAATTTTAAAATAGAATTATGATTCGTTAATTTTTTAAAATTAATACGTTTGCTTATCTGTATACTTTGCTTAAAAAAATCTTTGATAACTTCAGACATAACATCTTAAAATAAAAAGACTGTTACCAGCTTTTGCAAGAGCTTTTCAACGGCCAACCTTCTTAGTGTCACTTGCAACTTCACTAATCCTGCAGCACGACAGTGTGAAATGTGACTTCTTGATAAGACGGAGTCTCCGCGATTTAACTCGCTTATATTTCTTGGCACAATGTTTTAGTATAAAACGAGGTTTAAACAATACTTATTTTAGAAGACAAAAGCTGAAGAAAATAGTTAATTTTAACATAAATAGTTATTTCAAATACAAAATGAAAATAACATTTAAGTTGTGTTTTTTTTATATTTTTTACCGAATTTATTATGTTTGTTTATATGAATGTTGTTTCGGTAACTTCGCCGGTTTTATTAAAAAAAAATGCATACCAATGGGAAGTCTATACTAATATTAAAAATAGGACAGGTTAGTATTTTTGTATGTAATGAATAAACTACTCGACATATTTCAATAATTATTTCACTATTAAAAAGCTAGATTATCACTGAGTAACATAGACTATATTTAATACTTAATTGTTTTTAAATTTCACGCAGACGGAGTCGCAAGCAAATGCTAGTATCCCAATAAAGTACTTATGGGAACAATTATTTGGGAAAAATAAATCATCATTTAAAAATTACATTTTAATATGTATAGATTTAAAGTTGTTAAGTGTAAAAATGTATATCTAACTTATTTTTAACCATCATGGCACCAAGTTTATGTAATCTTGATCTAGTTACATTACATCTGTATTATATTTAACTTATATAATAGGAAAATCTATTGTCCCCGAATTAATGACAAAAATGTAAGTAATGAAAAAACTATGTTGATTATCTTCGCTCGAACCATTGGCCTACATCGCAGAAAATCTATTAAAACTCTTAATTAATAAAGGAATTCATTATTGCTGCGAAAGAAAATTACGCTGCATTTTGTAGCGATATTAGATCAAAATTTTAATTAAAAATGTATTAACCTATGTGTAAAAAATAAAACGTTTTAGTATGACTTATGTATGAATGTGTTGTATGGAGACAATATCTCCATATGGCACAGTTTTGGCACGTCTAAGTGGCTATTTACACTTAGGCGCTGGTCGCGCAACTGGACACCCGCGTTTTATTTTGTACCAGCATTTCCCGAAGCTTCGTTAAGTAGTCTATGTCTTCTTCCAGACTAAGAGCACATCGCACAACTGCTGTGCGATTGTCAATTGTCAATCGTTTCGCAGCCCATAAAAATTGAGTAGTGAGCGCACCTCCATATAAGCTCATAGGAATCAAAGCGAGAACAAACAGTTGTGCGATAGTAGACGAAGGTGTGCTCTCAGTTCTATATCTATGCTAAAAATCAACGTGATTCATGAAGTTATTTTGGAGATATGTAATAAAAACATTAATCCAAACTTTCGCATTTAAAATGTTAGTCAAAAGTATAATTGTCGCCGCCCCAGTGGAAATAGGATAAATATAGGCAGCCGCGTGCGGTTAACTGCTAAGTCAAAATTAGATCTAAAGTCGACTATTTTTAATTTGTTATTTGTAAATGAAATAACTAGCTTTGAGAAAGCTAACAGACTTTCCAAAGTCAAGAAATATGACAAAAGTTTACGAATAATTTTGTTTTCATAAATATTAAATATTGTGAGTTATCAATATTATTAAAGTTTTGATAGAGTTCTCACCCTCAAAGAATTTACATCGTAACTATTCTGAATAAAACTTATGGTAATCATTTATATAACTTTTATTTATCGTATATATTTATTACATTAGGTATTTTGTTAAAGTCTATACTAATGTTATAAAGAGGAAAGATTTGTATTTTTGTATGCATTGTAACTCAAAAACTACTGGGCCGATTTTAAAAATTCTTTCACCGATAGAAAGGTAATTTGTCCGTGAGTAGCATAGGCTATATTTTTTAATTTCACGCGTGTAAAGTCGCGAGCAACAACTAGTATTTAATATTTTCTTCTTCTATGAATCCAGTTTAAAGTTACAGTGACTTTCCACTGGTGAAACAAGAAATAAAAATAATTCTTCCCTCTGTTTTTAAGAAAGAGAGGAATAAAAATATTATTATCAATGTAAATCGCTAGTGGAAATTTAATTAATCCAATAAGTTTTATAGAAATAAGTATCTACCATAGTTAATGAGACATAGATAAAAAAAATGTATAAATATGATTTTTAAGTCGTTCTAATTTAGTGTTTGTTAAATATTTTGTTATTAAACTATTTGGTTTATCTTTCTGTCTCTCTCTATTTAAAAAAATGTTTCAACATTTTTCAGTATTGTAGATTATGGAACCGTAAGTACTTTAAAATTTCACCCTGTATTTGATTTGGCACGTGGGCAAGAAGTTTAGTCTTCTACCGGACGTGCCATCTCGCTCATACATCAACGTTTATTACCCAGCAACCAGTACGCGAACCTAACAAACGAAAGTCAAAGCTTAACAAAAAAGGGTTAACGAATCATCATGAAAATATCATCGAATTAATCCTAACGAAGCAGCTAATCTAATGAAATCCAAACTCGATTACAATTAAATCGCAAATGAGAACAAAGAATCTTCAAATAACACGGACATCTGGATTCATCGGGTCCTTAATTAGTAGGATAACGGCACACGCTCCACCATCATCCGACGTCGGTTTTAGATTAAAGGCTGTAAAATCTCCAATTCAAATAGCACGACGGAATTCAAATGAACCGTTGCCCCTACTAATGTTTCCGATCACGTACTTTATTCGCCTCTAAATAGAGTAATTTGAAAATATATCACTAACAAAAAGGATCGTAAAATTTTAACCAAAAGTAACTGTGTGTATTAGTTTTCCGTTCTAACCGACAGTTTAAACTGAACAGTTGACTGTTCAGTTAACACTATGCATGTCTACGGTAAAGTTTAATTGAACAGTTTAACTGACAGTTAATATTAAGTTGAAGACTTCGACTGTGTAGATAAAACTGTCAGTTAAAATTGGCCATAGATAACGGTCTTTTGTGACTACGAACTGTCAAAAATCAAACTCTTCAGAGAAACAAACGGGACTGAACCCGTTGTAGAATTTTTTATGTCAAACTATTCGTTAGAAATTTCAATATATAATAAACGAGAGATTCAAAGAAAACCAACTTACTATAATATAAAAAAAATAGTAAAGGTTAAACTTGTTAAAAATTTGATCACCTACTCGTATCATGCGCTTAAAGTCTTGGAGGTAAAGTTAATTTAAAAAAATCATAAAAAACTCACGAATTTATCACTTACCTTTTGAAATAACAATACAATAGTAGGGGATGCACGCCACATCGTCCAGAATTACGTTCAGCAGTTGAATTTAAAACGAAAACTTCTCGCAGATCGCTCGGAAGCTTCTTGGTGCGAGATTTATTTCGGTTTTTGCATTGCCCGCTCTGTCGGGGTATTTGGTAGACAATCTGTGGTGTTGATTGGCTGAATAAAATCAAGAACGTATTTGAATTACAAAGGGATTTTAAGAATACTTTTATGTGGGATGTATTAGCATTTATATTGTTGAATATTTAAAAAAGTGACTACAGTACGAGCTTGGACTTTTGCATGAATTTATTCTTGAATTGCAAATGGTTTTTATAAGTATTGAGAGACTTAAATGATTTGAATAGTTGAGTATCGACTATTGAATCGGATTCTAGAATAAATGAATTACTGCCTTTTACACGCGACTTCGTCTGCGCGAAATTAAAAAGTAATAACGTTTGTAGCCAATACTTGTATTTTCTCCGGACTATTCTACATCTGTGCCGAATTTCATCTTGAACCTTCTAAAAAACACCCATTCGAACCCATTAGAACATTATTTTGCCAATATTCTAGGATACCGCAATATCAAAAAAGTTCCTGTAAAATGAAAAAAATGATAAATTACACAAACACTGCTCGCTGAAAATGATTTTTTTTTCACAGTATCGAAGGTGAATTTTGTTCGTAAAATTTAAAATTTAAAGCCTTGCGTAACATTTCTCGTTGCTCGTCATTTTCGGATTAAACTACGTTAATTACCAAACTTTGTATGTGCGTTTTCGCCGTGCGTGTAGGGTAAGGGTTTGCGAAATATCAAACTAACTTTTCCGGGTAAAAATACCATTTACGCTTTTTAATGTCGAGTTTCCGATAAGCCCCTAAGGCTTGTTGAAATTTTAATAATCCAAAAATCACTAAGTTTTCTCTTCAACAATATCAAATAATTTAAAGATTTTAACCTTTTAATATTTCGCTCTTTAACAGTCGTTAATATGAAACTAAAATCTATACTATCTATACTAATATAATAAAGCGTAAACATACACTTCTTTGTTGCCTAAGATGTCAGCAATTACAGCATATTTTTGAATAATTCTTTTTTTAATAAAAAGCCCTACACTTACGTCACGCTTTAGGCTGTATATTTTCACGCCATTAAACTTAAGGGGTAAATATTTTGGATAAAAACCCTAATGTGGGAAAGGTACCATAAGTTGCTGCCAACATCAAGGAAGCTTGCCATGTCATGTCATGTCATTTAGACATTTGCAATTGATAATTTGACATATGTAAACAATAAAATAAAGTTTTTATAATTTCATGCGGATGAATTCGCACGAGAAAAGCTAAAATATTAATATAAAAATCTGAAATAGGACCTCTATTCAAGCAGTTATACTTATAGTGTGACGAATTTGTCTGGCTCTTTGGACAAAAGGCTAATAGTCAAAAAGTGCCACAAAATACTTGTCGGGCTATAGGTGTCATCATTTTGTTTATTGTCATTTACTACACCTATTATGTTTGATTTTTTTTTGATAGAATTAGACCCGTTAACAACCCCACTTTTAATGTACCAGACACTTTGATCAGAGTACGAATATATTTTATATAAAACTAGCTGTTGCTTGCGACTTCGCCCGCGTGAAATTAAA
>LD689021.1:2623818-2641290 GCA_003118335.3 Papilio memnon
TAGGTCTACTTCTACCGATGTACCCCTCCACATTCATAACTAACGTCCTTCTTGTTACATGCGATTCATCCCGTGAGGTGTCGTGGATTTTAAAATGTAATGCAAAGTTTTAAAATAACTCCCAGCATATATTCATACGTAACTTAAATAACTTGTTCATGATACTTTTCGCATGAAGTAATTGTAAAAAAGAAGAGATAAAACTTACGAAAGCCACTACCAAGGTAAACTCATTAAAATTTATTCGCAACAGTGCGTTCGGGAGTGTCGGCTTGGATAAAGTTATTTGCTAAGCGCTTCCTTAATTACCGCTTTGAGTTGGCTTACGTTAATTATATAGATCTATAAGGATCATATGGCAATTTTGTGAACTAACAATGTTTTGATAGCGTCATATTTTGACCAATGAACGAGCGGTAACTGCACGGGTGAATGTAGCAAAATAACAAATCGTGTTAATATGGTATCTGTTTTACTATGCTCTATAAATGTATTTGAGACTAGCTGTTGCCCGCGACTTCGTCCACGCAATGTTAAGATAAAAAGTAGCCTATATATGTAGCCTAATATGCCCGTTTATGTAAGATACCCTTCAGTGAAAGTCCAGTCGAAATCGGTTGAACCGTTTCGGAGATTACCCGGAACAAACTCGGCTTGCGGACAGACAGACAGATATTTTTTAATGCGAATTTCGTTATCAGCAACGCAAATACATCATCTTCCCGAAATCTGGAATATTTCTTTTGATATTACAAACAGACACTCCAATTTTATTATATGTATAGATAGTAAGATCTTAAAATACACATTTTAACCATACCAATATAAATTGTTCCTACAAAATCACATTCGACTTTTGATTTATGTTCTTCACATTCGCTGTCAATTCCTATATAAAATTCCGTCGCACGCTTTATGTTGGGAGCGACATTGACTGATTGAACGGGACTTAGAAAATGTGCTGTTGAAGTCACTTACCACGTATTCAATGACATTTGAATAGATTTTAAAGAACAGGGACGTGGTTAATAATATTTGTACTTTTAGTAAAAAATGTAGCTCAATTTGTAACTAGAAGGCACTGTTCTTTCAAAAAATGAACTAAGCATTGTTATTTGCTTTGTTGCTAATGTGTGCATTTTGGATAGTTAAAATGCATGTGTAACTCAAAATGAATTGTTTGAACGTGATAGGGATTAACATACCAAGTAATTTCTATAATATAAATATAGTCTAATATAGGCATGTAAAATGCGCGTTTATTGATGCGTGATTTTACACTAGCTGTCGCCAGTGAATCCGCCCGCGCGAAATTAAAAATTAGTAGCCTATATGTTCTTCCAGTCTATCATCTGTATTCCAAATATCAACGACTAGCTGTTCCCTTGCGGCTTCATCCGCGTGAAATTGTAAAACTTTATTTCATTGTTTACTTACATTTATCAAATTATCAATTGCAAATGTCAAAATGACATGACATTAGCAATTGATAATTTAATTTCTAGACCTAGAAAGAGATGGCCGGATTGCGTGAAAGGTGACATGATCAAGAAGGGAGTGATGACTGAGATGACGTATGATAGAGTTATGTGGAGGACAAAAACCCGTTGCGCCGACCCTACGGGAGTAGGATAAGGAGGAAGATGAAAATGACATGACATGATGACAAACCATGGCAATCTTGTTTCCTTGATGTTAGCAGCAACTTATGGTTTCTTTCCCACATTAGAGTTTTTATTCAAAATATTTACCCCTAAGTTTAATGGCGTGAAAATATATAGCCTAAAGGGTGACGTAAGTGTAGGGCTTTTTATTAAAAAAAGAATTATTTAAAAATATGCTGTGATTGCTCACATCTTAGACAACAAAGAAGTGTGTGTTTACGCTTTATTATATTAGTATAGATATCCGTAGAGATACTTAGTATATCTAAATCTATATTTTTTATCTACTATTTATGAATATTTTGATTTAAATATTTTTGTTCAAAAAATTCAGTCGCTATTTTTATAAAATGCAAATTCCCCCTAATTACGCTTAGCTCAATGATTGGCTGCCTGTTCGTTCGTCGAAATCTGTTCGAAATTTAATCCGGATTTATGCAGCCTAACGTTTTCGATCCTTTGCGAGAGGAATATTGTAACAATGACGAATAATAAATACATATTTTTGAGCGGGCGCACACCTTTGACTAAACTATGGCACAACTGTTGTGAGATTGTCGATTGTTTCGCTGCCCATTCAACTGTTTAGTTGCACAACTAAAAATCGAGTAGTGTGCGCATATAAGCTCATAGAAATCAAAGCGAGACTAAACAGTTTTACGATAGTTTAGTCAAATATGTTCGCGCGTTCTTAATATTTAATTAATGACCAATTAATGACTTCGAGTACAGGAGTTAATCATTTTTCGTGAACTGATTCTTTTAAGAATTTATTAGATGCTCTATTATTCTTATACAGTCTTTTTTATTTTAAACCCGTTTTCTTACCTTTACTAATTCCTACAAATATAAATGAACTTTAAATTAAAGCGCTTTATCTATTGCGAAAATCAGGTACGTTCAGAAATAAATTCTGGTGTCGTGTTTAATTATGGAGAATGTTTCAGTGCTCATTAAAATGTATGAAGTTACGATCGTCGGCAATCTACCGGCTTGTGGTTGCCACATTGCAAGTAACATGAGAGTTGTATCTACAATTAAATGGTGTTCCGTATCTGGCTATTAAGATATTGATTTAAATTAGAATCCAAACATCACTTAAGTCAACCGCTTAGTGCAAGTGTAAACGTAGATGTAGATCTAGATGAAGTCGTAGAAGGCTTTGACGAAGGCATAGACAAAGTCGTAGAAGACGAAGCCGGAGACGTAGAACTTGTAGACGAAGACGTAGAAGGCATAGCCGAAGTCGTAGAACTCGTAGAAGTCATAGACGAAAGCACAGACCTAGAGACGAAGATGTATAGACGTAAAATATTTAATATACTAGTTCAAATTAACAAAAGAAATCACTAACACAAACTAAAAAAAAACAAATGAGCATAAAGTTGAAATATGCTGTGAAACAAAAGTTAAAACTAGTTTTCAAAACGCAAATGACATTTGAAATAAAAATGAAATTTCTCATCACACGCATGCAGTACCCTTATTTGCATACAACGCTATACAGTGCTCATCAAAATGTATGAGCCGTGTATTCTATGAGCCACATGCTGTTGTAATCCTTTTTTTTTAAAGTTTAAGTCTATGTGACTTGAGCCAAGTCAAGCTCCCTTCTATTAGTATAGATTTATCATTATAAGTTACCACTTTGTGGACCACTTTACGACTTTGAGTACGGCAATAATACCGGTATTCCTCATGTAGCTAGATAATGCCAGTATACAATCATGCATAGTTTGTCTGGCGCTATCCTGTACGAAATACAAGCTTTGCTTCATGCATTTTAATGAGTGGAATCTCGCCTTGTTTACATACATGCGAGATGTATTTGGGACACGCTGTGTAAACCCGCCAGTGTTAGGCCGGGCATACAATGCAAGTAGCTGGCACACTTATATACCACTTACTGGCATGCATGTGGCTAGCACGATATTTTAACTATATATAGCTAAGTGCAAGTAAGTCGAGGGGGGTTAGAGGGAGGTACGAATATTTACATTTACATGTCTTTTATCATACGACCTCGTTGACAATTTGCTGGCATTTATATAAGGGCAATATTGTGTCAGTAACTGGCATGTGCCTGTACTACCATATTTTACTGTCATGTATATTTCGGCCTTATTGCAGAGTCGATTTCAATGAAATCAAATTCTAATTTTCAAACAAAGACTTCCTGTCCGATAATGTAAGTTTCTATTGCCAAAAGTACGCAGGCTACACAGGAACAAAAGCTTGTTATGTCTGCTTTTTCTAATACAATGAGAGGTATGCTAGATTTCCATTCAAATTCCTGAAATTGATTGTGAAAAAAGCATTTTTTTCTAATTTCGTCCTAGTTTTAATTCGGTATGGACACGTTGAAAGGATTAATGAAATGATGAACAAAAGGAAATTTATTGCACAAAATTGAGTGGTAGTTTTGGTAGAGGCTGTCGCAATGGCCTTATACCGTCCAAATTGTTAACATTAATATCAGGAGCACCTATGAATGCAGAAGTAAGAAATCAGTATCAGGGCCAAATGCAGATCCGTGGTCTCTGCTCGTTTCTCTGGGTTAAGTGCGTGATTACGTTATTTTTGTTCAATAAATGTGTACTTTAAAATAGTTTGAAAAAATCCTTTGCAAATCAAAAATTTTTTTTTTTTTAATTGTAACTTTATCAAACTCCTAAAGGTTTCCTCCAGCCTGTGTTAATGAGCTTAGAAGCGTCCACGCTCGCATATATCAAGCTGGGAGATTTTGTTTGGTGTATTTTTTAAATCCTGTAGAACGCACGTCAAAGGCCTGTTTCAGTTTTCGCAGCAATTTTGTTTGTCACTTGAATTTAACCGACTGTGAACTTTATAACATTTACTTTTGTTTGTTTTAATTACTGATATGTTATCAATGTATTAGAATTGATGTGTTCTTGCAATAAATGTAATATTAGTTAATTAAAAACTACTTAATAATTAATTTCGATTGAAATATGTCAGCTTAAAATAAAACTCCAAAATCAATTGCAAATGGGCAACCAATTCCAAGTAGTCTTAAAACAGACAATTGAAAAACCGAGCGTTAACATACATGTTGTTGTCGTCTCTGATTTTTTCAAAGAGGAAAGGAATGACAATATTATGTGTCTGCAGTGGACTTCTACTATAAGATATTCAAGATTCCATGTAAATTAATCCAGTAGTCGCATCATCGCATTCCTAACGTCGCTTTGTAACCTATACTCCTTTGTGCAGATGCCGCACACGACGCAGCGCACTTGACATACACACGTGCTGAAGATAATTCCACCTCCCTAATGTAAGTATATGTCATATTTACTTACATATAGACGTAGAAAGAGATGGATTGCGTGAAAGATGAAATGATCAAGAAGGGAGTGACTGACATGAGGGGTGATAGAGTTATTTGGAGGACGAAAACCCGGCGCGCCCTACGGGAGTAGGATAAGGTAGGTGAGATGATGATGACTTACATATAGACGTTATTGTGAATGTAAATATGATCTGATCTGATCAACTTTACGAGGTGTTCTGTATAATTGTTAGATTAGACTCTGAATCTTTGATCACTACTCAGCTTTGATGACGGACGTTACGAGGTGTATTGTTACATTCGCTTCTAGCTGCTCGTTGCTCGTTCCACGTAGCACTACGTACTGATGGCAATGATTATCGCCGTGTAACATGTGAGATTACACCACGTAACGTCGGTCAGTAACCTTAGGAGTGGCAAAAGATTAGTATGGATCGGCTTGAGGGAAGAAGAGAATAGTTTAGTAACGAAAAGGTATGATGTATGAATTATTTATAGAATGTTATGGCGAGTTTACACGGATTTAGTACTTTTATTACAAAATCTTGTCTGTATAATGAGAATGAGAGTAAGACAGAATTTTAATGTTATAGAGGTATAATAAAACAATGTACATATACAGCTTTTAGATGGTATTTGTCTAAAAAATGTAAAAGCCCTAAGAAAAGCTTCAGGAAATATAAGCGGATTGGGAAAAAATTTTACAAACTTCACTGTGATGGTTAATAGGATTACGCTGGAAAGACTGTGCTCAACTCTTTGTGTTATCTCCTAACATGTTCAACTCTGTGACTGGGGCATGTGTACTTTTAGTAAAAACATTAATCCCTCTGTTAGGAGTAGCTATTTGATATTATCGTGAAGCGCCAAAAGAAAAGTTTTAAGCTTAATTCTTAAAAGACTAGCTGTAGCTCGCGACTTCACATGTGGGATATTAAAAAAAAAACCTATGTTACTGATAACGTAGCTTTTTAATGGTGAAATATTTTTTGAAATCGGCCCAATAGTTTTTGAGTTATTTCAATATAATATTAGTATAGATAATAAATGCATATGAGGGAGTTTCATATACGTCTTTTACCTTGCTAAATACGCTCTTGCTTTCCACTCTTGTCTGATAAGAGAATATTGGGAACGGAAGAGGATTCGAATTTTTCTTCCAGCAGGCGTTATGTGAAATTACTTCCATATGATACCTATCTTCTGTGTGGTAGTAGTATTGTACCATTTCGACCATAATGATTTTCTCCCCTCTCTTATATTCTTTTTTATTTTCAGGTCAAAAAATAATGAAAAATCGTGGTTTGAGAATGGTAAGTTTATTCATAATTCAATCACATGACCACTAAGGGCATTTCTTATTGCACATTCATCATTAACAGCTGTCGTCCACTGCTGAACGTACGCCTCTCGTAAAAAAAAGCAATCAAGTTGGACAACACAAGAAATTATACACAAAACATTTTAAAAAAATCATGTATTGTGTAGTTATTAAAAAGCAAGTTTTTTCGTACATAAAAATTACGACGTTACAAATTCGTAACTCTTGTTTCAACTAAAATTTATCACTTAAATGAACAAACTTTACGTCGTCACGAATTGTTTTTGTAATAAATATAACGAGCAATTAATCTATTCTGTCTTGAATATTTTACACGTTCCTTTTTACGGAATAAAATGTCTAAATAACTTAAAGGTTTTTATATTGTAGATTAACTATGTTACTTTAATTTCAGATGCTCTACTCGTGTACAATACGCGACATTCATCCAAGCCATACACGTCAAATGAGAGAAAGGCATTAAATATGTAAGTAATAAAAAACTACTATCCCCTAGTCCCATAGAATATCGTACCATTTTAAAAACTTTGTCAATATTACATCAAATATATAATAAGCGTCGGTTTTGGTAAGTGTTATAACTCTTTGACCACCGCTAGTTGATAATATGAATTTCAACGTGGATATCTTATCTTACTAATATTATAAATGTGAAGGTTTAGATGGATGGATGTGTTTTAGAGTTTATAGCCTAAACGGCTGAACGGATTTCGATGAAATTTGGTATAGATGTAGTGGATAGTCTGGAAGAACACATAGGCTGCTCACTTTTGTTTTTTTAATACTACGCGGGACGGAGTCGCGGGAGAAAGCTAGTGCTTCATAAATGTTTATGCTGGCAAGTGAAAAAATTAAACACATATTATTTACAAAAAAAGAAACATAAATATTCAAACAACATCGATTCTCACAATTATCTTATAATCGATTTTAAATTCGAATTAAAAAACTTCAATATAAATTCAACTGGATTCAGTAAATCAATGGAAGAAGAATGAACGTAACGAGTCCACGGGGAATTTCTGCGACGCAGTTTAGACGCCGTAGATCGGATTTACCCTCCAGAGAGGTATTATGACCCAATTAAAAATGCATCTCTGCAATTTCTAAAACGTTTAAGGAAAACTGGGGGAGTTTTAATTTGTTGGACGTATAACTTTAATGATATAAGATTTTTTTAATTAAATAACTGGAAAACAATAACAAAAATCTTTATAATTTCTTTCCACATTTATATTCTAACTAGCTGTTCCCGTCCGACTTCATCCGCATGAAATTATAAAAACGTTATTGTTAACATTTGTCAAATTCTCAATTGCAAATGTCAAAATACCAATTACCTTACTATGGCAATCTTGCTTCCTTGATGTTGGCAGCAACTTATGGTCTCTTTCCCACATTAGGGTTTTTATCCAAAATATTTTCTCCCTATGTTTAATAGCGTGATAATATATAGCCTAAAACGTGACGTAAGTGTAGGGCTTTTTATTAAAAAAAGAATAATTCAAAAACATACTGTTATTGCTGAAAACTTTGGCAACAAAGAAGTGTGTGTTTACGCTTTATTATATTAGTATATATATAGATTTTCCTCAGCATCAATAACATATATGAGGAGAAAAAAGGCCTCCAAAGTGGCTTACAAATGCCTACGTAGGAGTCATTGATTATTTAGACGACATTCACAAACTTTATGTTAATAGAGTTTTCTTTTACAGGTCAGGTAAAAATAGGACATCGCAACAAAATGGTGAGTAATTTTTTATTACTTGGATATTTTTTCTGTTAAAACAATATTAATATTAAAATATACTCATCACTTATAGCGATATAAATTTCTCTGGCCCGGTGGGGGAAAAACTGAAGGAGGTTCTCCTATCATTTTCTATGCTAAAATTGTTTTAAGTTACTCACTAACCACGCTTACAGCGTCAATCACATCGATCACAGTAAAGTGGAACTTTGTTTATCTTAATGTAACCACACATCGAAAACAATTGGTAAATACCAGAGCTGCATAAACTACGATATCTCGGTCCGCAATAACGAGTGTGCACGGGCATACAAGCGGGCGCACCTAACAATAAATCGGAGGCTTAGGCGGCCCTGGTCGACGCCAGAACGCCACTGCACCGTAATCCCTCAGTTTAGCTTATGGATTTGCATTTAACATGCATTGTAATGTATTCGAATATGCTGCGAACTTTTTACATAATCGCAAAGCTAGCAACTATTTGTGGTTATATTGATTGAGGGAAAGATACCGCGATATCCCTTAAACATGAATTTGATAGGTTATGTCTGTTAGAATCAACTAATAGAGATTTAAGAACCGCACATGATTGAGAAGGGAGTGATAGCGATTGGCAGATCGATTTAAAAGACGGAATTTTGTACTGAAATTCTCTACTTCTGGTATATGGACGTCTGTCGTAACCAACATGTGACGTGTAACAACGTATGCTTCATAGGGCTTCAGCCTTCATAAATATTCAAGCTGTGGTTCGCTTTTACGCCGTGTGACAGCAATGGCATACGTAATTTACGTCTTTCCTATTTAAGTTCACGCAGATGAGGTTTATAGATGGTTGGTGTAATAAGTGTAATAAGAGTACATCAGTGGTGTTGTTTTGGTAATTAGTAAATTTTAATTCAGAAGTTTAGATAATAGATGGCGCTTTCTTAAACTCTAACGACCTCATTAGGTTTGTTGCTATTAATTTTTCGATAACAGGTATAACTGTAGAATCCGACTGTTCAGTAATAACTGTGCGTGTGTCGAGAAAAGTTTAACTGAAAAGTTCAAGACAGTTAAGACAGTAAAAACAAAAAAGGACATTAAAAAAAAGGAATAAATATATTTTGAAGTCGCTATGTATTCAAACCAAGAAGCAATTGTTAAGCAGTCCCCACTTTAATATTTGTCGTCTACAGATTTCGTATCGTACTTTTCCCCTACTTTTTGTACTTTCGTAAAATAAACAAAAGTCATTTTAACTTACATTTTACTCAAAAAAAAAACAAACAGAAAACTAATGATTTTAACATATTATAAAACAAATATGTTACATGGCAAACATTCATGCAGTCAGTACGTAATTTTACGGCGAAACCAGCGAGCCAAGAGCAAGATGCGAATGTTACACCTCGTAACACTACACCGCGTAACGCCGGTCAGAATGCACTCTATACAAATCAAAATAGCAGAAAACAGGTATGTTATAAGACAAAATAAACTACGGTACAATTATCTTAGAGCGTGCGCATACCTGAAACTAAACTATCGCACAACTATTTAGTCTCGCTTTGATTCCTATGAGCTTATATGGAGGTGGGTACACTACTCGATTTCTAGTTGAGCAACTAAACAGTTTAATCGGCTGCGAAACAATCGATAATCGGACAACAGGCGTTCGATAGTTTAATCAAAGTTCTGCGCCCGCTCTTATACGCCTAAATCAATACGTCTAATTAATAGTACTGACAAATCCCAATGTTTCAATTAATTACAAGAAAATCCCTTCGGAGGTTAGCTTAATTCTGTTAATATAGTGCACGGATATTAATGATCCATCGCAGCTTACGATCAGAATAACGCAGGTGCCCGCTTTCAGTTGTACGTAACCTGCAAAAACACTAAAATATTCGCATGCATAATCTACCCAAAGAAGCGGGCGTCGGTGACTCAGTTGTAGCACTTGACTTGTAATCTGGCCCTGGGTTTGAATTTTTCGTTTTTCGAATTTTAAATATACATTTTACAAGACGTTCTTACGGTGAAGGAAAACATCGTACAACCTGCACATATCTACGAAGAAATTCAAAGATATGTGTGTGAAGTCAATACGTGCCAGCGTTGTTTATTAGGGCCTAACTAGACATTTAGCATCTCGGAGGGGACGTATAACAATGATGACGACGAAGAAAAATAGGGATTATTCTTTCATAAATTAACTATGTATTTCTATCTAGTTATTTAAATAAGTTGAGAAATAAAACATAAATATTTCCCGATATTACATCCGTTGAGGGCGAAACAACAAAGTGGAGGCGATTAAGCGTAATTCTTTGGTAGAACAATCTGTTTCTTGTCTACTCTTCCCGTTTTGACGGGATAAGCATTAAGGATCAAGATTAGGGTGTACTTTTAGTGATGAGCGTAAGCGATTTTATAAATAAGTTGAAAATTGATACATCTTGTGACTAAGAGTTCAAACTTAAGTATACCAAAGCTATCTTGGGTACAAGAACATATTTTCTGTTAAAATTTTAGATAGACCCTTAATACATATTGACTTTATTAAAAGAGCTACAAAAAAGACGACACTCTTACTATAACAATTTACAACCTCTAATTGCACTGAAATTACGAAGTTTAATTTGTACCACAGCATTATTAAACCTTGGGCCATATTCCACAATGAGAGTTTAATTCGTCACCGCTCGCTTTTGTACCCTATTCTCAGTCTTATACTGCCGATGATGTATAAGGCAATGCTACGGACTGACAAGGCTTAAGGCGAGAACGGAATTGCGGATATTGTGGTCATTTCACGCTACCCTAGTCTATTTGGTTGGTTAAAGGAAATATTATATTCTGTCTATCATGTTTGTGAATATTAAGATGTTACGAATTTGGTGAATTGCCATTTCTGTTCATCCGACAGACAGGAGGTTAAACATTTGGCGTACGTACGTTTTTAAATTCCTTCTATTTTGTCTGAAGGCTATATTGAAGTGTTAGATGTCGATTCGAATAGTATGTTTCTGTAGATTGTAATTAAGAAATTGATAGAAAACTAATAATAAATAAATATTCTCCTAAATAAAGTCAATTGGGCTTTTATTATTAACTAGGTGCTCCTGTGCGGCTTCATCCGCATGAAAATACCTAATTTTATTGTTTACTTTTGTCAAATGATCAATTGCAAATGTCAAAATGACACGACATGATGATAAAGCATTGCAATCTTGCTTCCTTGATGTTGGCAGCAACTTATGGTCTCTTTTCCACATTAGGGTTTTTATCCAAAATATTTACCCCCTAAGTTTAATGGCGTGAAAATATACAGCCTTAAGCGTGAAGTAAGTGTAGGGCTTTTTATTAAAAAAAGAATTATTCAAAAATATTCTGTGATTGCTGACATCTTAGGCAACAAAGAAGTGTGTGTTTACGCTTTATTATATTATATTAGTATAGATTTACATACGTACATAATTTACCCGACGTACTTACGGTGAAGGAAAACATCGTGATGCAACCTGCACATATCGGCGAAGAAATTCAAAGATATGTGTGAAGTCAACCCGCAGTGCAGCGTGATTGACTATGGCCTAGTCACCCTAACTTTAGGGTAGGCTCCGAGTCCCTCGGTGGGGACGAATAGTGAGCTGGTGATGATGATGATGATAGATTTACAAGTTTCCTGTTAATTATGTCCGTAATAAACTGAGGCTAATCCAATAAGATTTACAATAAATGTAAATAATATTATATCTTAGACATGTCTAAAAAGCAATTCGCCTGTAAATTATCGTGATTTAAACTAACTTTGCAATGTAAAACATCACTATTACAGTTTTACCTTTATAATAACAATATTTGAGTGGAACGGTAAACGCTGGCTGGGAGAGGGATTTAGCGAGAGCCAAATCTGGGAAACTTGAACAAATTTGAACTGCAGAAGTGCGATAACCATGGATAAACTAAATGCATGTTAGTTTTGCAAGCTTAGTCATGCATCCGCCTCGTGTTGTTATAATGTATTAACTTTGATTAATGTTACGGTAGCATAAAATGTTATTTTAATAAAAGGTTTAATCAAAAATCATAGAACCCAACCCGCACTTGGCCAGCGTGGTTGACTATGGCCTAGTCACCCTAACTTTAGGGTAGGCTCCGAGCCCCTCGGTGGGAACGTATAGTGAGCTGGTGATGATGATGATGATGATAGAACCCAACTGTGGGTTTTTAAAAGCTTATTTTTAATGCATTTACAATGTTTAATTGCATTTAATGCTAATGTTTTATTTTGTAACTGTAAATTAGAGTTGTTTTTTTATAATTATACAACCTTTTAAGCGACACACATGGTTACGTATACATATGTCACAATACAATATAGCTAAACAAATTCAACTGGCTTTATCAATCACCGGACCGGAGATATAGTATCGCCAACCATTTCCGGCCAGAGATTAACTTCCGGATGCATAGGTCATGAATGCCGAGAAATGATAACTTGTAAAGACAAAATGTTTACGAATTGTTTTATACACAACTAGCTGTTTGCACGCGTCTTCATCCGCGTGAAATAATAAAAACTTTGTTTTATTGTTTACATTTGTCAAATTATCAATTGCAAATGTCAAAGTGACATGACATGATGACAAACCATGGCAATCTTATTCCTTGATGTTGGCAGCAACTTATGATCTCTTTCCCACATTAGGGTTTTTATCCAAAATATTTACCCCCTAAGTTGAATGGCGTGAAAATATATAGCCTAAAGTGTGACGTGTGTAGGGCTTTTTATTAATAAAAGAATTCTTTAAAAATATGCTTAGGCAACAAAGAAGTGTGTGTTTACGCTTCATTATATTAGTATAGATTATGAAGATTGGATTTTTTTTAATTAAAAAAAAAGTCAAATTTGTCGAATGCAAGAAGAATTGTTACACTTATTTGATTTGGAAGACTAGTGCATAGCCCAGTCCGCTAATAATAACAAAGAAACAGCCCGAGCCAAGACTCTTGAGGGAACTCTCGAGCTTATTTACTCATAAACGAGGTTTAGGCTAAGCACTGTGCTCGACCTCAAGCCTGATGAAGCTGTTAATGCTTCTTCAAGGCAAACGGTGACAACTCAGTCACAAAAAACGGTGCATATAGATATGCGAAAACTATTTATATAGTACAATTTACCATCAGACAGATCATTATCTCCAAAAGTTACATCCCAAAAGCTTTCATTTTAAGCAAACTAAAATTTTACATCAGCCTGGGTCAACAGAGCCAAGTAATTATTGCTTAAGTAGCGACTAAAGGGTTAAGATAAAAGAATAGTAAATGGAGTCTCTACGGCTAAGAATGACCTGGGTTAAAAACGTCCCCTTAAAATAACGAGTCCGTACTTGTTCCCCTTTGACAAGATAAAGAATAGTTTTTTTAAATACTGCAATTTTAAAGTAGTCTATTATTCTTTAATCTATACTAATATAATAAAGCGTAAACACACACTTCTTTGTTGCCTAAGATGTCAGCAATCACAGTATATTTTTGAATAATTATTTTTTAATAAAAAGCCCTACACTTACGTCACGCTTTAGGCTATATATTTTCACACTATCAGACTTAGGGGGTAAATAAATTGGATAAAAACCCTAATGTGGGAAAGAGACCATAAGTTGCTGCCAACATCAAGGAAGCAAGATTGCCATGGTTTGTCATCATTTCATGTAATTTTGACATTTGCAATTGATAATTTGACAAATGTAAACAATAAAATAATGTTTTTATAATTTCACGCGGATGAAGCCGCACGCGAACAGCTGGTTCTTTAATAATTTATAAAGTTATATTAATCTAGGTCACTTGCATATTTATTTACCTGAACTATAGTTTGTTTTAGATGACCGATTACATTATACGGCTGTTACGATTGCCTCCTCGGTCAGGATAAAGGTATTTAACCTATATGATCTCAGTCAAGCATTTTAATATAATACGTTCCTTCTTTTTCTACCTTTTTATTCCGTACTTCCTGGTATATTAGTCACTAAGGAAGTCCCTTAATGTAGATTATAAAAGACTCAACGACTTACAGCAGTATGATACTTTATTATGCTTTCATAAAAGATTAACATTCAAAGTGTTTTTTTTAAAAGAGTACATAACTTTGACAAAGCCAACTTGTCACTCTGACGTCAGGACGTTGTTCAGCGACTGCGAGACACAATACAATGTTACTTTTTACATCTCATATTCACGATTCTCCCCCATTGTACATTTATACGGTGAACTTTTTAAAAAGCTTTCACTTGGATGTTTTTGTACATATTATTCTATTTGAAACACAAATTTAAAACCTTTTTACATTTTAAACTTGAGTACTATATTAAAAAACACGTCTTAACTCACGTGAACATTTTCGGTATAGGCACCGTCCAGTTTTGAACCGGGGGTCCTTCAATTGTGCGACTAATGAGGTACGAATTTCGAATATTGTGTCTGTTACTATAAATAATTACAAAGTAGTGACATAAAATGAAAAATATGCCGTACATATGAGAAAACTTGTATTCTTAATCACGTCCACTGTGGCTTAGGCCCTACATAAGGCTAGTCGTAGTCCCTTAGCCTCTATAAGAAGTAACGTAAGTAGTACAATGTCATAAAGGTTCGTACACAGGCACAAGTTGCCGACGTGTTTTGTCACCGGCACAAATCGCTCGCTACTTGTTTATCATGATGGTTGCTGTAAAAGTTGCCGCGATTTAATTTACACAGTTGACATTTTTAAGTTTCGTATCAGCCATGTAGTCGCTTTGTTGTGCGGAGCGCACGCTACGCGATACTGCCGACAATATCGAACAAAAGTATCTGAGATTTGCCTAATTTGTGTACGAAGGGCCTTCATCATCACCAGCACTATACGTCCTCACTGAGGGTCTCGGAGCCTACTTTAAGATGACTAGGCCGTAGTCAACCACGCTGGCCCACTGCAGGTTGGTTGACTTCACACACATCTTTGAATTTATTCGCTGATATGTGCAGCATCACGATGTTTTTCTTCACCGTAAGAACGTCGGGTAAATCAGATTGATACATGGCGGGATTCGATCTCAGGACCTGTGGATTGCAAGTCAAGATTAAGAGTGTTTTAAGCAAATGTCATAGGATTCCTGTACTCTGAATCCTCTTTCCTTCATTAACATGAAGCTAAATAAGAGACGTGAATTATGTATGCCTTCATGAACGTTAGAGCGGACGTCTCTGAATATTTATGAACACAGGCGCCTGATGTACCGGGCTGATTCTATACACAACGATGGAATTTACGTTACTTTGGAATTATGCCTTTTTAGTGAAATGTCACGTAACTTGACACATTGTGTTTTATTGTACAAAAAAAGTCAAACAATCGCTAGTAGCTAGTGGCCCTTCTATTTTAAATCAACTGCTAAGCTCTGAGCTTCTTTGTGAGTTGAAGACAGCAAAAAAACTACGCTAGAAGTCTGCGTTTTCTGTAAAAATATCTTGAGACAGCATTAACTTTAACAACATAGATGGCTGCTATCTAAATAAAAACACACTGTAATGTCAACAATGTGTAATATTTTTATACATTAAAGTAAACTTTAGTACTATGAATGATTTTACATTTTGTAAAACTATTTATTTTATTTTATTCTACTATATTCTACGATACCTTGTATTTTATTTATCATACTAATATTGTATACATTTGTTAGAGTTTGTAGCCTAAACGGCTGAACGGATTTCGATAAAATTTGATATACATGTAGAGGATAGTCTAAAAGAACACATAAGGTTTTTGGAACACACTTTTGTTTTTAATTCCACGCGGTTGGAGTCGCGGGCGAAAGTAACTATTTTAAATTTGTAATTTTGGAAGTGTTTTTGTTTATCTCCAACTTTCTTCAAATCTATCCATCCTTATTGACGTTTACTTCCGTATATTGATCTTGTGTATCGAACTAACTTCATAACAACTCTTATACAAACTCACAGACTGTAACTGCAATACCGTTCATAATCGTTTTAAGCATGTTTTTATTATTCTTTTTGTTGAATTAATTCCAGATGCATTGTGGCCAATTCTTGCTACATTCCCTTTGTATTTTACTATTATCCGCTCGGTCTCTTGTGGGTTTTTCTTTCCGTGCAGTTTTACAATGAACAAGATACTCTGAAGCTTTTTCATTCGATTCACAAGTTTCGTTCTATACAATTCTTTTTGTTGACTTAAATCCCATTGCACCTTTTTCTTTAGTTTTTAATCTCTTTTAAATTATCCCGTAAATGTACAACCAGGTAGTTCATTCATAAGATAAAAGTTTACAAGTTCACAATAAATATTTTAAATCTGTATTGTAAACAGAATTGCAGACCACCACAATCCCTTGGTGGCAGTCCTACCCAAATGTGGCCACAGAAGGAGACTCAAAAGGGCCGCTATTATGTGACAATAAGATCCGTTAGGGTCTTCTGTAAAAGAAGAAGTTTCTCAATGGAGAATACTTTCTAAAAACCCAATCTTTCCTCTCATTTGCTTAAAGTTTTAAAGACTGATTGCAGATAAAATAAAAAAAATCTGTATTGGGCAATACCTTGTGTTGGGTTTGACTATACGAGTATATTTTTAAATTGCTCTAAAATCTAGCAAGTTTTTGCATTTAATTTTAAATACATTGGTATAGATCTAGTTTATCGACGTTACGCGATGTAACATTACGAGGTGTGACATACTGATTGTATAATTGCTCGCCATGTATCATGTTACATCACGACGTAACGTCGGTACGCTACTTTAGATGCTTGTATTATATTACTGTCATCGTCAAGTCTTTTATATCAAAATGAAAACAAAAGTAATTATTCACAAAGCAAGAAAATACCGACACTCTTATTGTAATGCAGGTTTTATATACGTAATATATTTGCCGGCAGATCTATCTCGCAAAGGAAAGTAATAACCGCGGTAAAGCGTTAAACTCAAAGCGAAAATAAACAATGAGAAATAAATATAGACACATTTTCATGTAACATATGAAATTTTCCCGCGCAATTGTACTTTACACAGACTAGTTATAACTAATATCAAAAAGCACGCGTCACCCTGTCTCGTGAAAGCTTTGTGCGTACAGTCGCGTATACAACGTGCATATTTTCAAAACATTTTGAAACTTATCGCGATGAGATACGGTTGCGCTTTTTCACGCGAGTGTACATTTCATGTTGATGTTTATTAAACTTTACGATGATAATGCTTTGTTTAGACTATGCAGTGTTTTAGCTGTGTCAGACGTTTTTATATTTGCTACACTTCTCTTTTCTGTCTCCTATATTTAGGAATACATTAATTTCATTTTCTTTTCTTTTTTCGTCCTGTAATTCTGATACGTTGTAG
>LD689021.1:2655288-2671710 GCA_003118335.3 Papilio memnon
AAAATCCTATTCTACTTAGTTTATTTTTGCTCTATTACTTTAAAATTAATATCCATAATAAATTTTAACTTTCATTCCTTTAAATTTAGATTTATCGAAGCAACCCAAAAAGGATTACATTCAGTTACTTTATTGTGAAATGAAGCCAGATTTTCGGCGCACACTTTATAAAACTAATTGGAACGTTGAAATTTTTTAATCTGGTTGCCATGACAACCGCTGATGGTACAAACCGTACACTCTGGTTTTCAAAAAAAGACGATCAAAAGAATATCAGTCAAGTACTTTTATACCGAATATTACTTTGTATTATTGAAAATCAGTATACCACAAAATATAGGCTAAATCTATCATACGTCATACTAATGTTACAAATGAGAAAGTTTGGATGGATGTATGTTACTATTTTTCTCCAAAGGGCTTAACAAATCTCGATGAAATATGGCAAATCTCGTATGTATTATAGAATATATTCTGCAAGAACACTTAGGCTACTTACTAAGTGTTTTAATCGGCATGTACGAAATCTTGGGCAAAAGCTAATGTGGATTTTTTTGTTTATTATATATGATTTTCTATTTACAGATAAATTTTCTCCATCATCAAAGAAACTAAGATGGCAAGAGCAATATCTGGAACAGATAAGGTGAGAAAAAAAAAACATTAAATTTTAATATTACCTCTCGCGAAACTTAGTAGTTACAAGTCATTAAACTCGTAATTTTTTAAACTACATGTAGGATATTTGATTTCACATTATCTCTGTGACATCCCAAAACAATAAGTTAGAGTGCTTCGAGAACTCTTTGCTCGCGTTATCTCTCGTCTCTCAAAGGATATCCAATGTATTACATCTACAATGCTGTACAGCGCAAACCGAGTTGAATCGATGCCAAATTCAGTTATCGTTTCAGAATAGTTCTACGTAAAATCTTAAGTAAATACTGACTGTCCCCGGCGGTTTTTCCCAACCAGTATGACTTACTGTCTTACAAAAAGCGAGCATCTCTCTCGAAAGCGACGCATCTGTAGTTTCTCTGATATTGAGTATGAGCACTTCGGTATTCTCGCTGTTCCTTTGCCCCCTTCTTTAATAAAAAAAAATTATAAGGCATAAACTGCTAGTACAATTGTACGAAAAAGTGTTTAAACAATTTAAGAAAATGTTGTAATTTGTTACAGGAAATACAAAAATGCAAATAAATTCGGAGATTCTAGCATTGGTAAGTGTTGATTTGTATTCAATGAATGTCTCAATCACTTATCAATAGCATTAGTATAGTGTATTATTTATCTAAATAATCGAATTCATCTTGACGGGTGCAGTCAATGGGAAAAGATGTGTTGGTCGAATGAAGTCATGGTTATGTAACATTAGAATGTGGATAGGAACTGCTAAAGATAGACAAAAGTAATCTAAACTGACTGCCAACCTTCGATAAATCGGAGAAGCCTATTAAGAAAGGAACTAGGTGCAATAGTAATCATAAGTCTCTCGAGATATAAGGCGGAAATACAAATGCCAGTAAAATGTAAACGAGATCGTATGAGACGAATCTTGTCATTGTCAAGTTTCGTACTAACCCTCTACTCCTGTCTCAACTTACTTGCACGTCGCATCACATATGCCTGTGCACGTGCCAGTATCTAGTATGCAAGTGTGCCAGCTGCTTGAATGTTTATTCCATGATTATAAAACACAAGACGTTAAATGAAATAAAAGAATATTGCAAACTAATCACTTGGGAACGTTTTAGACATTAAAGAAAAGTTTAGTTGTTTCTCGCTACGGTAGCCGTTACTTGTAAAAGTAGTCTGGAGCAAACTTCTCAAGATTGCAAAGTTACAAAACCTTATAGTTTTAAGTGAAACAGTTTTTTCTACATTCGTTTATTTTTAGATTTAATATATCGTGATATAATATAAAGATTTAGAATACTTAGATACTTCCGATATTATTTGATGAAGCGATTAATGAAACAGTTATTTAGAAAAAAAAAACATTATGGGATATTTAATTCTTGTTGAAAATACGTAAAACATCATGTATATATCTAACATAATATATTTGCTTGTACTAATACAAAATTTCAGCGAAATTTCATTACACGAACACACCAAGATATCCTCATACTCATATTCGAGTAAATATTTATTCGTTTGTCAACAAACTGTTTGAGTAAAACGTTTGTTTTTCTATCCAGCTCGACGGCGTAATTGGTAGTTCAAAGTTTCTTTATTTCCCCGAGGAAATTTACCTAAGGCTCCCTAACATGCCATAATTGATTCCGAAAAGTTTGAAGACTTCCTCAACCGAGATTGTTTTTAAAAAATATTATCCGGAATAGATTAGGAAGAAGCCTTTTACAGACAAAATGTTTTCAATCTATACTAATATAATAAAGCGTAAACACACACTTCTTTGTTGCCTAAGATGTCAGCAATTACAGCCTATTTTTGAATAATTCTTTTTTTAATAAAAACCCCTACAATTACGTCACGCTTTACGCTATATATTTTCACGCTATTAAACTTAGGGGTAAATAAATTGGATAAAAACCCTAATGTGGGAAAGAGACCATAAGTTTCTGCCAACATCAAGGAAGCAAAATTGCCATCGTTGTCATTTGTGCATTTGACATTTGCAATTGAGAATTTCACAAATGTAAACAATAAAATAAAGTTTTTATAATTCCACGCGGATGAAGCCGCACAGGAACAGCTAGTGATCTTATATTATTGACTTTTTGATTTGCTTACTAAATCTTTATAAGTAAGTTTCCACTGTCGGAACACCTGGATGGACGATGTCAACTACTTTCGGTTGAGCATTCCCACGATCGAGCTATACTTTGACATCAGAAAATGTTTACAGGAGAAGCTTATGGTTATTGTCATTAAAATGTCGATCATTTTTATATTAAGGAGAATATAAATTGGATTTTGATAATTAATCCGATGGACAACTCAATTTATGTTAGGAAAATTGAATTTGTCCTTAGGGGTAAATATCGTACCCTATTAAAATCGAAGGGTTATTTTCACACTTGTCCCAATTTAAAGTACTAAATCCTTTTATCTTAACCGCTCGGATTCTACTTAAGTGATATTTGTTTTAAACGGGTTTTGTTTGTTCAGTTTATTTATGTTTTAGGGTGTTTGATTTCAACTTATACTGAAATTTGAAATTCGATATTGTACTAAGGTGGTCCCAAATAAACACTGTATTTTAGCGTTAAAAAGTTTTATAATCCAACTAGCATTTGCCCGCGACTTCGTCCGTGCGTAGTTAATAAAAACTTGGTAAGTAAACAATGCGTTCTTCCAGATCATGTAAGCAGTATCCAAATTACGATCTAACCTAATTTAATTTATAATCTTTAGAAAAATGGGGAAAAAGTAATATATCGTGTAGACTTATTTATCTATGTTACTCAGTGATAACATATTATATATAATATAGCTATTTATTGATGAAAGAAAATAAAATCGGCCCAGTAGTTTTTTTAATTTCGATACATACAAAAATACAAATCTTTCCTCATTATAATATTAGTATAGATTAATATAGACTAGGTTTTGCCTGCGAATTGAACTCGAGAATTATAAAGAAGCTTAGTGACCTATTCGCTATTTCCGACGCTGATCTATCGATGCGATGCTACAAAATCCGCTATATCTATAACTACTGGAATGAACAAAAACATCAATTCCTCATTCTCGTTGTAATAAACTGTAGCGTTTATTTGTCAATTAATATCTAATGAGCTCTAAACTAGAAACTGGTTAACAAACCAGTTCAATCCAGTTCAATCCTGTTTAGTAATAGATGATTCAATTATTTTAATTGCGATAAAAGCAATGTTTCGGAACAAGCAAATCACGTTAGCTGTACAATTTGCATTGTTTGTTAATTCAGCTATCGCAAGTTAAACAACGACTTGAACATCGCTAGGTTTGAATTAAGGCCAGTGAAATTAATTGTCACATTTATATGTTAGTTTTTTTTATGGGTTATTTCCTCTAACTCAACTAAATATCATTCTAATGGCGAATAGTGTAACTATATTTAAATATTTAACAGTGTCTTAAATGCTAAGGCCACACTTGTTTTTTTTCTTTTATTTATATTTCTCCTTAGATTAAGTTTTCTAATTGTGACCAAGTGTAATATTAAGTACATTTTTTTCTTTTTCTCTTCTGTAAAACTCCGTGTTCTGTTCTAGGATTCATTGAAAACCGGCGCTTTGGTGTACACCGCAGCACAAGCCGAATTAATTCCTTTCCTTATTTTGAATAAACGATTTTATTTATTTCTAAATTCCAAATTGCATTAAAAAATTGACGTCGGTCAGATTGTAAGATCCGTTTTCGTATTCAGCCGTAAATGATTTAGAACAACGTGTATTTCTATATTAGTATTTCGTACAATGATATTTTATCTTTTCATAAAAATTATACAGAACTTTTCTTTTAGCGTACTTTCTAAGAACCATGGATATTATATTTCCGGGCACGTTTCCTCAGAATTGGGTATCGGAAATAAGAGCAAATTAACTAGAAGCATTACGAGAATGAAATGTTAAATCAATGACTAATAACAAATTGTCTACTATTCATTTTATCCGAAATCTACTTACTAATTATATTTAAAATCAGCAAGAGATTTTCTAGAAATACAAACAAATTCATTACATCTTCATAATTTCTCTTACTCAAACTTTGTTCTTGCGCCATTCCATAAAAAATATTGTTTTCTGTAGCCCTTTATGACCTGATAACTTCAGGACGGAAATCACCGGTTCATTAAGCTATTGGTACATTGTATTTAGCTGTATTTTCAATTATAGATATTAATATTGATTATAAATGTACAGAACAGAAATAGAAGATAGTCTGGAAAAATAATTAAAGTACTTTTGATGCCGGAAATAGTTACGGTTCCCATGGGATAGATTACTTTTCTTTTTTCAAGTTCAATCGATAATTCTGCAATGGTTCAACATATAAAATAAAGTCTGGAGTATCACATGGGATACGGTTCATCTCCGATTGTCAGGTTCCCGAGGGATACGTAGTTTTTGTTTTTTATAGTTCGTATGTATTTTAAACTGCGCGGAAGAACTGGCAGACAACAACTAGTATATTATATTTTTTATCTGCATTAGAGATGCCATTCTCCTTTTTTTCCTCCTGGAATAAAATGAATCGTTTTAACAATACAGAGAACCTTGTTAACAATAACTGTTTGTAGCCTCTCCAGTGTCGTGTCATCCACCCTATTTCAATTTCCCGGCTATTTCCGGCCACTTCTTGTCGTAGTCGATGCCTTTGTAAGAGTACTGGGTATTCTACAATAAAATATTTTATTGTATTATAACTATTTTGTTTAATAATCGCGATCGTAATTTAGTTTAGTTTTGGTGGGTATGTTTAGAAAGTCAATTGAATTGTGGTTTGACAGAAATAAATGCACAACAAGCTCAAATCTATCCGCCATAACCTTTGTTTACATTACTGTTTTCGAGTATATTCTAAAATAAGTCAGTTTTACATATAATCTTACAGTTTATATAGTTTAAATTACAGTTTTCTAAATCCTTATTTAATAATGCAACCGATAGATGGAGCTGTATCCTCAATGAGGCGGATTTTTGTTTTTTCTTTCATTTTTAAATGATGGTTAGGTTGTTAAAGCATCTCTATTCATCATACAATCGGTCTTATGATACTCAAATACTATAGCGTTCCAATTGTTATCTACGAAATAATCAAACCGCACAAACAAATGATAAAACTGAATACACAAAACTTTCGTTAGTTAAATGCGTTGCAAAAACAAAGCCAGAACAAAACAAATTCTCATGCTCCAATTAGTTTCACGAACTGGGTTTAATAAAAGCGTATTCGATTTCGTTTCGCAGGTTTCGATATAAACTAACAGTTTGTTATTTCGAACGAGCCATGTTACGTAATAGATGCACTATGATAACGAAATAATAAAAAAAACGATAAAAAAATAATTTTAGATTCCTCGTCTTTATGAAAAATCTGGAAGTACAATCGAGCAATTAAATGTTCGCCACATCTGTACATTAGCACTTTAAGTTGCTATCAAAAATTTATACCGTCCGATAATTTGATTATTTCTTTGTAAGATTCAAGCGAAATTTTAATGAATAGAAGCAGAAACGTCCTTACAACTTCTTAAAATAAATACGTTTTGAAATATCTTCAATTATAAGATACGAAATGAGTATATTAGAGGAAGTTTGAGAGTAGCCCCAGTGGTTGAGAAAATAAGGAGTAAAAGGTTAGCGTGGTATGGGCATGTTATGAGAAGGGATGAATCGCATGTAACAAGAAGGACGTTAGTTATGAATGTGGAGGGGTACATCGGTAGAGGTAGACCTAGAAAGAGATGGATGGATTGCGTGAAAGGTGACATGATCAAGAAGGGAGTGATGACTGAGATGACGGATGACAGAGTTATTTGGAGGACGAAAACCCAGTGCGCCGACCCTACGGGAGTAGGATAAGGAGGAGGAGATGATGAATATCTTCAATTTAAAATCAAAGAAATCGCTCACTGTGATATTTCTATGTTAAACTATTAATAAAAAAAGCTATTCTAACAAAGGTATTGCTTTATTCTTTTGAACTCGGCCGTAAGCTTGTGCTTGTTAAAGCGAACAATTTAAAGTGGCAATTTACCAGAGCCGAAGAAAACAAAGTGAAGGCAATGAAACGGAAGAATATTGCTGCAGCTATTGAAATCATTAAAGATATTGTAAAAAGGATTCTTTTGAAAGACAATTACGACGAATGAACCAGATATCTTACTTCTTACTTTATAATATTACTAGCTGTTCCCTTGCGACTTCATCCGCAAGAAATTATAAAAACTTTATTTCATTGTTTGCATGTGTCAAATGTCAAAATTCAAATGCACAAATGACAACTCAGATCTTTGACATTGACAATCTTGCTTCCTTGATGTTGGCAACAACTTAGGGTCTCTTTCCCACATTAGGATTTTTATCCAATTTATTAACCCCCTAAGTTCAATAGCGTGAAAACATATAGCCTAAAGCCTGACGTAAGTGTAGGGCTTTTTTATTAAAAAAATAATTATTCAAAAATATGCTGTAATTGCTGACATCTTAGGCAACAAAGAATTGTGTGTTTACGCTTTATTATATTAGTATAGATAAATGCGAAAGTTTAGATTGATGGATGTTTGTTAGAGTCTGTAGCTTAAACTGCTGATCTAGAGGATAGTCTGGAAGAAGACATAGGTTACTTACTCATGTTTTTTATTCCACACTGACCGGGACACGATCAATTGCTAGTTATTTAATATCATACAACTTTATAATTACGAGAAGATTCAATTCTTATCTTCTAATTGTAGACCAAAATATGGTTAGACACAGTTTAGTTAAATACACGTTTTAACACTTTGACCGCTGAATGATTGATATTTGTTTTACCGTGCCTTTACACCGCAAAACTACAAAATATAATGAATGTCATAGTCATTTTAAAATACTAAATCCTGAATCGTCTAGACGATTGCACCCGAAACGATCAATGATAGAAATATTCGGTCTGTTCAATTCTTGCTATTGATACGTCGAATTTTGACGAAGGTTAAAACGTCTGTTCGGAGATAGATGGATGGTAACAATAGCAAGGATTGCATGTGATTGAAAACATACTGCTTCGCTTCCCACGTCCGATCAATCTATGAAACAAGAGAAAAATGGTATTTTACAACGTCTTCATATAATCTACTGGAAACAGTTGTCCGTTTGTTTTGTTAAACTCAAACACTCATAAAATTTATATCGTAGGTACTCAAGGTTATGGGTTTTGCTACAAAATATTCTATTAAAAACTTATTTCAAACCATTAGTCAAATAAATTGATGTAACTATTACCTCATAAACATTGCACTTAGTGGTAGAAACAGTGTTAAAACTTTCTTTAAAGATGTAATGACGCCTTGCTTGTTTTGTTGGATTAATTTTAATCATTTGAATTTCAGTACGAAATACTAAATATATTTTGACAATTTGGATCGGTGCCGCTCCATTCCAATGTTTATATTTGCTCGTTAAAGCGTACAGTTTAAAGTGGCGATAGAGTTCGAAGCCGCCGGGGAATATATTCGCAAGTCGTAAATGTAGCGGAAGAGAATCGTTTACACGATGTTAGAAGCTTATTTTATTGTCTAGACAACAGTTAACTCTTACCGTTGTGTCTTTTCCGAGCACTTCGAATTTAAACCTCAGTTTGGCACTACTGGTATCGTTAATTTAGTTTTTAAGTACTTACTGTTAAGAATACAGACACCAAATTTTATCATCATCTCCCCTACATTATCCTACTCGCGTAGGGCCGGCGCACCGGGTTTTCGTCCTCCAAACAACTCTATCATCCGTCATCTCAGTCATCACTCCCTTCTTGATCATGTCACCTTTCACGCAATCCATCCATTTCTTTCTAGGTCTCCCTCTACCGGTGTACCTCCACATTCATAACTAACGTCCTTCTTGCTACATGCCATTCATCGCTCCTCTTCTAACAAATTAAATTTTATGTTATTTAAAAATTATTGATGTCAAAAACTTTTTTTGGTAGACAACTGGTATTCTGAATATAGAAACATCCAAAAAAATAAACTTTTGAGTTTAAATGCCTGCAACTCATTAAATTTGGTAAGTCTGGCAAAAACAAAATAAACCTCAAGCACTTTCGAGTGTCCTTATGGTACCGTCGATGGTGCGCTGGCCAAAAGATTTTTTAACGAATGTTTCTTTTACAGCATTGTACCATATTGTATATACTGTAGTTATGTATATTAAATGTATACACAAATATATTACATAAATCATATTATTTTTTTATCTGTTTTAATATTTCATCAAAAGCATTTCAAATAAGCCAGGCAATAGTTGAAATTCCAATGAATTATGGACCAAACACAATTTTATGGCGTGTCCTCATGTTAAAAAAAGGTTTCATTGTCAAATATCTTTTTACCTCTACTTTATTTGATAATTAGGAACTATCGACTACATTCATTTGCATTACTTACTGTACTCTTACCCTAGTAAAAGACATTTAAAACCCTTAGTGGTAGTTACTCCGACTATTAACTCTGTCTTTCTTGTTCTGTATTTCTGGAACCACTTTTTTACTATGTTAGTCTTACTTCGTAATTATCATATATACTAAACTATTAATATTAATGCAAAAGTTAGGATAGATGTTTACTACATAACTTCAAACAGACTCGAAAAATCTCGATGAACAGATGTATGACCATAATCTGGAAGAACTTCTTTTTCTGGTGCCATCTCCTAACGAAGGTTGGCAATCATCATAGCAATTTGAAGTTTAGACACAGCTGCTCTAAATATAGAACGCGTACTTTTGTTGTACCATTGGCAAAGATTTTTAAGCCAAGATGTACTTCTCCTTCCTGGACTTCTTTTCCCTGGGATCTTTCCCTGAATATGGATAATTTGGAAGAACACAAGCTATTTACGTTTTTTTTAATCCATCGCGAACGTAGTCGCAGGCAATATCTATCAAATAAACTCATGATGAATGATAATTTAATTCAATAATCTATTTCATAACCTGCAGCGGGAATGTTTTCATTCTGCAGATCACTAACTACGTTACAAGAGGCAGTAGAGGTGTTAAGGGTACATTCATTATTTTCTATGACGCTCTGCTGTTCCTAGATTAAAATGTATATCTTCTCGCTGGCCGCGTTTTGTATGCAATTGGATTAGTTAGTGCTTTATGAATTTTAAATTACTTTATGACGTGCAGTTTTTTCTTATTCACCTTGAGAGTACACTGTCGGGAGTCCAAACAAATTTTATTTACTGCTCTACGGAAGGAATATTAACTAGGAATATTTAATGTTGCCAAAAAATCTCATCTATTTTACTAAATACACATAAAGAGATTTTGATAACTGCTGTTTAAATCAGCGTAATACTTTAGGTAGAAATTTTGGTAAATGAATTTGGTAATTTCGAATACTTGGGTATCTTTAATTCGGTCGAAAAAATACAAGACTCATTAAAATTGACGGCAACTTTTGCAGATAAATTGAAACTGTAGGAGTGTTGAGTGTCTCTCATAGTACCCGCAGACCTGATAGTTGCCAAGAGGTTCTTTTTCTTAAAAAGAAAAACCAATGAACACTTTTAAGGCTTTTTATACCGACCACGATTGTTCTTAGCTACAAAAATTGATATTTCATTGTTGTCTTTAAAGAATTATCACCCTTACCGCGCACAGTTAAATGTTTACTAAGGGAGCCTAATGTAAAGCGACTTCGGGAAATTACATAAATTTTCAAAAATCAATCATGCAGGCCTTAGAGACATTTTCGGAGGATTAATTTTGGTCCATTTGCCCACCATTTTTGTCTAGAAATCGAAAAGGGAGATGGATTTGATGGAGTAGGTGAGTGGGCAGGAAGAGGAAACATTCGACTGTGGTAGAGCCTGCTTTAACATCTTTGCAAGAAAACGAAAGGGCCGGCTCGACCCCCAATGCCACGACTACACAGAAGATAGGTGTGAAGTGGAACTAATTCTGCGTTTAGTCTGATGAGTGCGCGTGCCTGAGTCCTAATTTTGGTCTTATCCCTGATTCTGTAATATAAGTTTATTCAGAGTATAAAATAACTCATTATTCTGTATAAATTTAAGTAAATTTATAAAAGAATATTGCGGCAGCAGGTCTAAGTGGTTGGAGCATACTTAAATTTGTTATTCAAGTTTTGTTTCATTTTTGAACTAGTCTGTTTACAGATTTGAATGGAAAAAAGTGAACTTTACATTCAAATATTATTGTTCTTATTATTAACTAAGTAATTTTTTTATTAAAAACTAGATGTTGATTATAAATTGAAGAAAAACTAAATATTGTTTAATGTATTCGATAGTTTTACTTAGAATGATAAAGATAAGAAAGTAAATAATGAATTATTTTGATAAATATTAACTTAATATTATGTTTACCTTTTTAAGTTTATAGAAGCAATTGGATTTTCCTTAACTTTCGTTTACAATAATAATTATGTTACCGCAGATTAATGGTGAGTAATTTTAATGGATTCCTGAAAACCATCGCTCATTTAATTAACGATAATTGTATTGGAAAATATAAGGAAAACGATTATATTATAACATTACTTAAATTCTGATAAATTGATAAATATTTTACTGTGTGTTACCTGTCGCTCGCGACTACGTCTGTGCTGAATTTTTAAAAAAACTTAACTAATTGTCTATGTGTTTAACCAGACCATCTGTGTCAAATTTCAACTAGATCCATTCGGCAGTTCCGGAGATACATAGTAACAAACATCCATCCATCTAAACTTTCGCATTTATAATTATAAGATGAAACATAAAGATCCTAACTAGTGTTATTTTTAGTTCACAAATTCTCTAGCGATATTACAAACTACTATTTTGACTTGCATTATTAGGGATCTTTAAAGTAAGTTTGTCAGATGACAGATTTTTTAAGTTACTAAAGCAAACGAAATAAATTTCTCTTTCAGTATAATGTAGAAAGTTTATTAATTGTTTCTAGAACTTTCTTAGTCTTAAACTATATTTACTTGTAAACAGAAAAATATTTCACCAAAACCGTTTTTGTAAGGATACTTAAACTATCAAATAATATTTAATACTTCTCTCAAAGAGTCGGATATGGGATAAACTAACGGAAATCACAATTTTATGTATATATCCTTTTGAATTGAATGTGGGAACGACGTCGTGGAAATTGATAGCGTCGTTGTCAAAGTTTTATTACGATTTACAAAGAGACTTGATATTTTATTGCGTGTCTTAAAGAAGTTCCTGTTAATTTCACTGAACAGTAGATATAGCACGTATATTTGCAAAGTTAAGAACATTCAGATAGATTGTATAATTATAAATATTGAAAACCTATTTTCGTAATTAAGAGAAATAACTTAAAAACGATCGTATAATTTTTATAACTGTAACAAACAGTGCACATTAATAATTTATTTTTTCTCTGCTTTTCTTCTTTTCGAGACTACGTTCTCCGGAGAATTATAAAAGACTCAGTATATGTTCCGGACTGTTCTACAGTTCAGCCGGCGTTCATCGATTCATCATTATCAAATCAAAACACTTTTACCCTCTCTTTGTAAAAGATAACCAATGTTTTCTAACGGGTATTGGTGCAGTGTAATGCAATAAACATATTAGTAAACATAATTTGTTTGTATAAACTACACGCGGCTCCATCCGCGTGAAATTATAAAAACTTTATTTTACTGTTTACATTTGTCAAATTCTCAATTGCAAATGTCAAAATTACCGTTACCATAATAACCTTGCTTCCTTAATATTGGCAGCTTGTAGTTTGTGGTTTCTTTCCCACGTGAGGGTTTTTTTTTTCAATTTATTTACCCCTAAGTTTAATACCGTGAAAAATATATCGCCTAAAGCGTGACATAAGTGTAGGGCTTTTTATTAAAGTAAGAATTATTCAAAAATGTGCTGTGATTTCTGACATCCTACGCCACTAAGTAGTGTGTGTTTACGCTTTATTATATTAGTATAGAAGTATAGATATAGCAATCCACAATCCGTTACAACAGAGTACGAATTACGGACACTAAAATAATTACGATCCATCCGCAATACGCAGAGCGAGCTTATCAAACTTCGCAGTTTGGCGACTTATTAATTGCTAAAGTTTAATGTGAAATGTTATTCCTATCCACTTAATCCTTGTCGAGCTATAACTTGTTACTTCACGGTCTGTATAGTATTAGTATTTAGCCGCCAGATGGCGTTGGAAGATTGAATTACTATGTTGCGTTTTATCGAAGCAATTATTTACATTAATTAAATAACATATCTTTGGAAATATATTGTTCGATGGAAATTTTTCAACATGTTTTGGCCTAGAATTGTTTGTTAGTTTAACAAATTAATTAAACGAACAATAAGTACCAATAACCTTACCTTTCTCAATGATATCTCACATTTCAAAATAGATTTCATGTGGATTATATAAGTTTGTCTCCATAATTAAAGTAACTGAAGCTGTTAACTTGATAACTTTGCACACAATTGTTTCCATTGTCGGACGTTGAGTTGGCCAAGTTGGCCGCTATCACTTGAAGAGGCGTTAAACAGCATCACTCGCTTTAACTTATTTTAAAAGACTTGTAGCCTTTGTTGCCATATAATCTTTTTAGTATTTGTTTTTATTTAAGTATGCGTTGCCACGTCAATTTATTAAACTATCTAAAATGTAAAATAATTCCTAAGAGTATATTTAACTATCATACTTCATACTTTCATACTAATATTATAAATGCGAAAGTTTAGATGGATGGATGGAGGGACGTTTGTTAGTGTTTGTAGCCTAAACGGCTAAACGGATTTCAATTAAATTTGGTATAGATGTAGAGGATTGTCTGGAAGAACACATAGGCTACTCACTTTTTTTTTTAAATTCCTCGCGGACGATGTCGCGGGCGAAAGCTAGTACGTTTATAATTTCTATATTGCTAACAAGTAGACAGTTTTATGATTTATTGAAGATCTGAAAGTTAAATAATTGAAGTGACAGCTGATATCTTCGTAAAATGAGGTATTACGTGACTAAATCTTAACGAAGGTAATTCTTATATATGTCCATCAACTTTATCCAACTTCTATGATAAGGTACGTAAGAAAATCACTGATTTTGTAGTATTATATTGATAATTAAGATCACCTTTTAACAATTGGGGCCTTACCATAAAAACCTAGACAATGTTTCAAATTCTGTCACCATTAGAAAGCTATGTTATCGCTCTGTAACATAAGCTATATTAAATTTCACATGGACGAAGTCGCAAGCAACAGTTAGTCTATACTAATATTTTAAGAGAATAGATTTTTGTATGTATTGTAATAATTCAAAAACTACTTGGCCTATTTCAAAAATTCTTTCACCATTAAAAAACCACGTTATGAGTGAGTAACATAGGCTATATTTTTATTTAATTTTACGCGGCCGAATATATAATAATTAAGAAGTAACATATCAGACGTAATCCTGAAATAAATTTCGCTCAGAGCCGGCTTATCAAAGTTTACCGGGCGTCTGGCGACTTATTAATAGCCCAAAGTTAAATTCGCTTCGTTATTCCCGCGCGCTTAATCCGACCCTGTGCGGTGTGCGGTACCTTGACAACTATAAATTAAAGCGAGTCTCCATCACAATGAAGACGGCGGCTGTTGAACGTAGAAAGCACAGTGTATTAATTTTGAACAAGCTAGATAAGAAATTGTATTTCTATTCCCATAAGAATGGATGTAGAAAGAGTAAATATGGTGTCTCTGTACGTCCCCTCTATCCGTTAAGTTTACATGTTGGCTGTGGCTTGCTAATTGAAGGCCAATACCAACGTATAGAGACAGCGCGTCTGCATTGTTTCGTCGTCGAAGGCAACAAATCGGCAATTTTTTAAATTAGTGCAGATATGTCTTCTTGCTCATTCGCCACCATTTACAGAACATAAAATCTATCTGATTTTTATTAAATAAGCAACATTTATTTAATTATAAAATGTACACGAACAAATTGATTGCAAAAAATGTTGATTCATGCAGTGAAAGGCTTGTTTGTGAACAAATAATGAAACATAACTGAAGCTTCAACGGACACAGATTGACGTCATTTAATAAATACGGACGCACGAATTTAACAAATTTAATTTATTTGTATACTATCTATCTATATCTTTATCTATCTATACTAATATAATAAAGCGTAAACACACACTACTTCGTGGCGTTAGGATGTCGGCAATCACAGCATATTTTTGAATAATTATTTCTTGAATAAAAAGCCCAAAACTTACGACACGCGTTAGGCTATATATTTTCACGCTATTAAACTTAGGGGTAAATAAATTGGATAACACCTTCATTTGGGAAAGGGACCATAAAGTACAAGCTGCCAGCATTAAGGAACCAATGTTATTATGGTAACGGTAGTTTTGACATTTGCAATTGAGAATTTGACAAATGTATACAATAAAATAAAGTTTTTATTATTGCATGCGGATGAAGCCGCGCGGGAACAGCTAGTGTTATAATATTAATGAACGGTTGCTGCTTCAATAAACTATTTCGTATTTGTATTATACATAAAAATATTTTAACTATCTGAAAGAAAATCAAAAAGTAAGACAGTTAACAGTCCTAGAGCTCGCTTTATAATTATCGCACAATTGACGTTACATTTATCGAAAACAGGTCTTTTCTTCACGTACTTAATTAGACAATCACAATAAATATATTGGTACAAAATATTTTTTTGTTAAAATCGTTATTCTATTTTTATGTAGGAGTTCAAATCCAAAAAGATTATTCATAATCCTATCAAAGGCTTCAATTATTTCGGTGAAATTACGGCTTATCTTAGATTTTCCGCCAGTCGACTTGTTAATTGGCAAAGTTATTTGCGGACCATTATTTTCGTAGTTGTAATCCGACCCCTGTATATTAACAGATAATATTCAAGAGAAATTGGTTAATAAATACAAATTTTTAGTCGTAAAACAAAAGAAAAATCTTGTATTACTTAAATTAGATTTGTTTAAAGAACAAAAATACTTTATTTGTGTTGCAAAAGTTGGCTGTTCGCCTTGTGTTTTAAAATAGCAAATATTATATTCGTCATTAATTGCCATTGTATTATTTAAGGCATTAATCAATAGACAAATATTCATAGTTTCAATGATAAATAAAAAAAAATCCAAAAGTAAAAAAAGCAATAACCTCACTGCGAAAACATCCTGCTACTGCGTAACATTCAACGTGGCACCATTTGCAATTAAAACTGTTTTCGGTCGCAATTCCGCCAGCAGCTTACGTCAGCGACGACGTCATCTGACAGATAACGTTTATTAAAGTGCATCTGCTTCCGAAACAACTATTGCAGTCGCTAGACAAGTTCATTAATTAAAAAAAATAACTGAAAATGTGTATATAACTAATGTTTAACCTACTGGAACCAGACGGAAGGTATAGCCTGGCCAGAAATATGAAATATCTCACCATATTGAGGAAAAATATAGTACTAATTTTGCGTACATTAGAAATTAATGTAATGAAGAAAGCGATTGAAGCGTCCCAAGGACAGGATTATCATTAATTAGGTTATAAATGCTGTAATTATTTTTAAGACTAGTGATTTTTTTGTATGCTTTCAGGTACTGTAAGACCAAATACATCAATAATAACGTGAGTACAAATCATATTTTTATAATTTTATGTAGTTGTATAGATGTTTAGTCAAAGTTTGAGAATTTTATATGCAATTATTTTTTTTTGCAAA